>JXCR01148737.1:22255-62550 GCA_002079205.1 Phalaenopsis hybrid cultivar | reverse complement strand
TATTACTACTATAGTATATTAATATATTAATATTATTATTTTATTATATATTATAATTTATAAAATTTAATGTTTTAAAATATAATAAATTTTTTATATATAATTATTTTATATTATTTTATTTTTCAAACAATAACGATTCGAACACGAACGAACGCATCACTGTTCGTGTTTGGTTCGTTTAACTAACCAAACGAAAAAAATTTGTTCGTGTTTGTCTCGTTTACTTATCGAACGAATCGAACACGAACTTATTGACGAACCGAACACAAACTGTTCGCGAACAACGAGCTTTTTTGACAGCCCTAATCATAATTCTACAATGACCTTTTTTTTAAACTGCGGCCATTCCAAGCACTCAAATCCTTAAATTATATAATCTTGTCATAAAATTAATGAAACAACCAAATTAAAATGTTACAGGAAAGGTTTTCATATACTGGCTGGGGACAGAGCCTTTTGTATACGCTGCAGACCCCGAGTTTCTTAGAAAAGTGAGCACAGGAGGCATGGGGAAGAGCTGGGGCAAGCCTGATGTATTCAAGCACGACCGAAAACCTATGTTTGGGAAAGGACTGGTTATGGCCGAGGGAGAAGATTGGAGCCATCACCGTAATATTATTGCAAGAGCATTCTCGCTTAACAATTTGAATGTGAGTACTACATTATTTTTTGTTTTAATTACCAGAATTTCATCATGCCTACATAAATAATATAGAAAAATAAAGAGGCATCTACATACATGCCACACAATTCTTATGTACTTACAAATCATAGTATTTACTTACATAAAAACACTCTCAAAACTCGAACATCACATCATAACTATTATCATGCACTTGAAAAGTGTCAGATATGTAACTTCATAAGATATGTACTACTTTATTTTATTTTTGATTCCGATCATCACACATCCTGCAACTATTATTAAATTCGTTTCAATGGTGAAGTTCCAGGCCTTCACTAGGTAATAAAAGTAAGCATGAGCAGAAGAGAAGAATCAGAAATAGAATAGTTCTCTAGTTTTCGCGTCTAGACGTTTATAATTGACTGGGGATTGCGAATTAGAAGTCACAGTTGGATGGCAGTTGGTCTTCTTTTGAAAACTAAAGCTTCCTTGTAAGCTTAGCCATATAAGAAAGATTTACATACATACCGCTTAATTTCTATTTATTTACATTTCTGACATAAGAACTTCAATTTATATATATATATATATATATAAAACACCTTATTTATTCATGAAAATATGTATTTCTTTTTTTTATTAAATAGTGGTATTTTTTATGTATGACTGATTTGGGTGGTAGAAATATAAAAATAAAATCTTGGAGTTGTATATTTAAATACATAGAAATTGTGTGGTGTATATAATATATAAATAGTCCTTAGAAAAAAACAAAAATGAGAGGACAGCAACTCTCTATTTATCCAGATTTTCAACATGTTAATGCCGGGCGGCTGGCATAACTAATATAAGAAAATGGAGCTCTGATAACTATATATTTGTGGATTTTCTCAAGTCCCCGCTGCACTGATTAATATTAGAGAAGAGCTCAACTCAAAGGTAACGATATTTTGGCTATTTCATTGATTGATCACCTTAACTAACCCTGTTGCTTAAAAAAAAAAGTGATAATTAAATATAAAAAAAAAATTGAAGCATGCATAGCCAAGCCATTCAACTTGGTAAGAAAATTTGTCTTCTTATATGTATCCCTCAAGCCTTCAATTCACCTTTGATGGGTGCTTTGACCTTAAGAAACTGCGATGATGGCTCCTTTCCTTTTAGTACGCGCATCATAGAGGCTAAAATTTGCCCACTCACTTCCTTACTGTTTTTAGCCAAACACGATGTTGTTTCTCTCATCCTCTTCCTAACAATTGCATTATTTTCACCTCATACAATCTTGCACAAACTCTCTAAGGACTTATTTGGGTTCAGTTTTATTTTTTTAGAGAGTTGTTTTAGATGGATTGGTCACATTAAACGTTGAACATCGACGATTCAGTAAGAATAGTAGATGTTTTAGATTCGAGTTATATTTAGAAAGGAAGAGCTAGACCTAAAAAGATTTTGGCATGCTGTATAAAAATGGATCTTAATTTATTAGAATAAAATAAAAATATGACTCTTAATAAGACACAATAAGGAAAAAAAGATTCATGTAGCCGCCCTCACTTAGTGGGATAAAGACTTGTTGTTGTTCTTGTTCTTATTTTATATTAAAAACATATTTGTGATGGTGGTGGGTGGTCTTTAAGTAAGATTAAATGATAGTAAAGATCTTGAATTTTCCGTTTAACACCCGACAATGAGTTTTGGAGTTTTTGGTGAAATTTTAATAGTCTTGTATAACATAGTGATTGGAATGTCTAAACTAGTCTTGATTAGTCTACTTTGGTTTGCTCTATTAGGAAATTGGTTTAAAGTTAGGTAAATGACTAAATATTATTATGAGTTGTTGCCTTACATTTGGAGTTATGATCCTGACTAGATGGTTATATTCAAATGAGTTTATATGGTGTTACTGTGTAAATAACAAGACTAGGTTCCAGTCTTCTCTAGCTTGGCCAAATGCTTCTAACTGGATCTATAGAGTATTTTTAAAGGTTGTGCTGATTAGAGGATAATATATAAGGACTTTATGGGATTTAAGAGAAAGGTTGAGGGCAAAGGTTGAGATAATAACAAATAAAATTATAAAATAAATTACAGATAACTACATAATCTCACCAAAAAAAATTCAACATACTTGAAGCCACTAAACACCAATCACAGAGAGAGAAGTTTTAGTCTAATTTTGATTTAGTAACTGACATTAAATTATTTCATATCAATCTTATTTATTAGGATTGTAATGATAAAACAATAAAAAACGGAAGACAAAATTTTGAAGGGAATGGTAAGTAGTCATTAATGGAGAAAGATACCAAAAACCTTCCTAAATTACTTTCTTTTTATGAACAACCCATACAAGCCTTCAAATTTAAAAGTGCAAACATTCTAAAAATTAAAATTAAAAATCAAATAAAAATTCAAAATTTCTTTTTTATCAGGCTCTTGTGATGGGCCTTGCATGAGCTCTTTCATTGGTATTATTTTGGGCTCTTGTAATTAGACATTCGACTTCATTTTCTTAACAATGTGATTGTGATTTAGCCTTCACTTAGGTTCTTATGTTTTCTCCTTCATGATTTATCATATCTCAATTCTTTTTTATTCAAAATATAATCTCCATTTGTACAAATAATCTTATATTATTTTGCATCAATTCTCTCTTATTCAAGAATTACACTTTGTAGAACTACATAGATGAAAAAAGAAATAAAAAATATGCATGCAATGCGAGAGTAAACAAAAAAAAAAATGTAAAATAAAAAATGAAGAAATATGCAACATAATATAGATAACTACTTCTCTTTTCAAAATAAAGAAAAACAATTATAATGAATGTAATCATTTAAAAATGGTAAACTTAATCACCAAGCCAAAGATTATCAAGAATTAAATGGTTAACAAGAAAAATAAATCATAACTTATTTTTGAGTAATGAGAAGCTATATAATGGGTATTTGATAAAATAACAAGAAAAATACAGAAGATAGAAGTTTGAAAAACTCACCAAAGTTCTTGAATAAGAAAATGAATCATCAAACTTATATTCACATTCATGCAATTGAATCCTCACTATAACTTAATACTTATATTATGAAAGTTGGTTTTTTATAGTAGTTATTTTATAAAAGAAGAAAGAAATGCACAATACACGAGTTTAAAAAAACTCATCAAAGTTATTCACTAACAAAAAAAATCACCAAAATCATCTTCATATGCATATGAATGAACCATCACCAAAGTAGAATACCTAATTTATAAAGGGTGGTAAATTTTATTTTAATTATGATTTGAATGTTTGAGCCGTTAGACACACGACAAGGGGAAAACTCCCCTAAAATATATTATTATTTCATTGTTCCTTCCCAGATTTATTTTGATACCAAATATGATCGTGTGGGTGGCCTTTTGATGGGATTAAAAGATAATGAATGAATTGAATCTTTAGTTTAACATCAAAAAATGAGTTTTAGAGTACATTGTGGAATTATAATCAATATAGTAAAATATAGTGATTGGAATGTTTAGACTAGTCTAGATTAGTTTAGTTTGGTGTTAATTTTGAAGAACTCTTTAAAGAAAATGTATAAATTTGGGTAAATTGTTGGAGATTCTTATGAGTAGTTGCCTTAGAATGTGGAGTTATGATATGGAGTACAGGGTTAAATGTGGAAGACTTTATATAGGTGTTAATGAGTAGATAACAAGACCAAGTCAAAGTTTTGTATAGCTTGGCCAAGAGTTTCTAAGTGGATCTTTAGAGTGATTTTGATGGTTGGGTTGAGTAGGGGATGATATATTAAGATTTTAAGGGTGTTGAAGTGATGTTAATAAGGTTGAGGGCATGAGTTAATATAATAATAAATGAAATTAAAAATTAAACTAAAAATGAATATCTAATCTCACAAAAGAAAATGCACCCATTGATGCCACAAAGCAGCAAAGCAAAGAGAGAAAAAATTCACTCCAATTTTTATTCAACAACTGACAATAAATCAATGGTAAAAAACTCAAAAAATGAGAAAATTTTGAATGGAATGGTAGATAGAAATTAGTACAAGAAAGTTTCAATCACCTTTTAAAATTATTTTTTTTATGACCATCTCATACAATCCTCCTCATTTAAAAGTTAAGAGCTTCTTGAAACTAAAAATAAAATAAGAACAAATATTTCTTTTTTTATCGGACTCTTGTAATTGGACGTTTGACTTCATCTGCTTGAGAATGTGATTTTGATTTAGCATTAACTAGAGTTCATATGTTTTCTCCTTCATGATTGATCATATCTGAATCAAGTCTTCTCTGTTCAAAATATAATATACATTTATACAAATAATCTTACATTGTTATATAACTAAAAATTCTTTTGAGTATTTTTTAAAACAACTAATTATGTTTTGCCCCCCTAAAAATACGTGTTTGCCCCTCCCTCTTTCAGTTCAACATGCTCAGACAAAATTTATCACTTTTTAATTCAAAAATTAACTTTTTAATAATAAAATAGCTCTATATTATTTAGCCAAATTTAGCCCATCACAAGCCCATGCAAAAATTCCAAAACAAAGATAAGGTTACTTATGTTTTTCTATTTACAGAATACTAAAAATTTACAATTTCATGATGTGGGACTAAAATGTACAATAGCACACAACATTCCATGAAAAAGTTTTAGATTAAGGGCATTTATATACATACCACTCAATTTCTATATATTTACATTTATGACAACTAAATTCTATTTTTTACATTAATAATGTTCAAAATCATTCATACCACATTAAAAAATATCTTTATTTTAAGTTTTATTAAAGTAAAATGCACTTTTATGNCCATGAAAAAGCTTTAGATTAAGGGCATTTATATACATACCACTCAATTTCTATATATTTACATTTATGACACCTAAATTATATTTCTTACATTAATAATGTTCAAAATCATTCATACCACATAAAAAATATCTTTATTTTAAGTTTTATTAAAGTAAAATGCACTTTTATTCATAGACAAGTGATACATATATGATAAAATTAAGCTTGGGTGTTTAAATATGTAAATGCATAAGAATTGAATGCTATGCACATAAATCATTCTAAAGAATATAAATTTAAGAAAACAAATAGCTCAAAAATATATTTTTTTTGGTAGCATTGGCATTTAAACAAATTCATAAAACAAATATATTAAGTTTAAAAAACATNTTAATAATGTTCAAAATCATTCATACCACATAAAAAATATCTTTATTTTAAGTTTTATTAAAGTAAAATGCATTTTTATGCATAGACAAGTGATACATTTATGATAAAATTAAGCTTGGGTGTTTAAATATGTAAATGCATAAGAATTGAATGCTATGCACATAAATCATTCTAAATAATATAAATTTAAGAAAACAAATAGCTCCAATTTTTTTTTTTTTTTAGCATTGGCATTTAAACAAATTCATAAAACAAAAATATTAAGTATAAAAAACATTAAACAATCATATTATACTATAGAATGAAATGATTATACTATTGATAATACATGATTATGTAATGATTTTAAATTATATTATTTTTCAATCTTATTTTTACCATATTCTTATTAATTTAGATTCAAATTAAAAGAAAACTAAAATCGTAAATAGTAATTTCAAATGTAGATAAAAAAAATTGNTAAAAAACATTAAACAATTATCATGTTATAATATCGAATGAAATGATTATACTATTGATAATACATGATTATATAATAATTTTAAATTATATTATTTTTCAATCTTATTTTTACCATATTCTTATTAATTTTAGATTCAAATTAAAAGAAAAATAAAATTGTAGTAATTTCAAATATAGATAAAAAATTGATGTTATTTTTAAAATTATTTTATGCTCCCAATGAAAAAAAAATTTATGGCTTCGTCCCCCCTGCTCTTAGGACATAGGGCTCACTCTGCTATAACGATTTCAAGTGAAGTATGACATGCCTTTCTCAATAAAGGAAATGTACTATTTTATAGTTGTATTTAGTGTTCTCGATGTTGTAAACGTAAATATGTAAGTTCAGATGAAAAACATATAATGTTAAATATTTGAGGAGCCATGTATGTAAATGCCCCTCTCATTGTACACAGAATTCGTTGACAATCGATCGCTAATCTTATTCTATGCAGGCCATGATAGGGATTATGGTGGACTCAACCACCAACATGCTGGACTCGTGGAGCAATCGTGTAGCCATCGGCTTCCATGAGATCGACGTCGAAGACGACATCACAAGAAACGCAGCCGAAATTATAGTCAAAATCAGCTTCGGCATCAGCCAAGAAAAGGACAAGAAAGTTTTCGAGAAGCTACAGGCCATGCAACTCATGCTCTTCAACTCCAACCGTCTCGTCGGAGTTCCTTTCAGCAAAATTCTATGCCCAAATCAGACTTACAGGGCCTGGAAACTCGGAAAACAGATCGACCAACTTCTCCTCCCCATCATAAACTCGAGAATACAAGATCCACCGAGCGAACAACAGCAGGATTTGCTTGGTTTTATGCTTGCTGGGAAGGAGAAGAAGACGAGGAGTGAGATGAAGCTTACTAGCAGGGATTTAGCGGATGAGTGCAAAACTTTTTTCTTTGCAGGACACGAGACTACTGCTCTTGCGCTTGCTTGGACGCTTCTGTTGTTGGCTATGTATCCTGAGTGGCAAAAGGTGTTACGAGAGGAGATTGAGGAGGTCTCAAGAGGTGAAGCGCTGAGCTCAGACATGCTTGCACGGCTGACAAAAGTATGTATAAGCCATATTTGGCTAGAGATTGTCTGGGCCAGACATGTACAAGCTAAATGCTTAAAATTAAATGAAATTTGAATGATAGTGCAACAAGCACGAGTTTTTATTATGTTAACAAGATCAATTAACCAATTTCATTTTTACAAATTACACAGATAGGTTGGGTAAGGAATGAGGTTCTTCGGCTATACTCGGCAGCACCAAATGTGCAGAGGCAAGCGAAGGAAGATGTGGTGGTGGGGGACATTGTCATCCCCAAAGGAACCAATATGTGGATTGATGTGGTCGGGATGCATCATGATCCTGCACTTTGGGGGGATGATGTGAATGAGTTCAAGCCAGAGAGGTTCAAGGACAACATCAATGGAGGGTGCAAGCATAAGATGGGCTTCTTGCCATTTGGATTTGGTGGGAGGACTTGCATTGGAAGAAACTTAGCAATCATGGAGTACAATATTGTTTTGAGTCTCATCCTTCGTAAGTTTTTCTTATTGGTTTCACCAACATACATCCACTCCCCCAAGATTATGTTATCCTTAAGGCCTTCACATGGAGTGCCATTGATCCTTCAACATTTATAGAGTGATGAACACTCTTGAAGAATTGAATTGGAAAGTATAGGCATGGTTTATGATCTTCTATTTTTTGTTCTGTTTGGAGGAAGCATTCAGGATAAAAAGGTTTATAATTGAGTTGAGTATGTCCTGAATCGTAATTGGCTTGGCTATATTATAGATTATTTATGTACTCAAGGCAAAGTTTTCACATACATGTTCATACTTGGCATGATTAAAATTTTAGAAAATCATATTTGGCTTGTACTTAATTTGTTTTTATATTAATGGAATGGAGGTAAATTAATAAACATGCTACAATTTGAATTTACCCTAGAGTATTTAATAAGTTAATTGTTGAAACATAAACAAATTTGCTTGAATGCATAAATAAACATTTAGACTACATTTAGTTTTAGTTCATTTAACATAAGAGCTTTTAAAAAATATTCAAATTTCTTTATTTATTAANGTGGAGTTATGATCCTGACTAGATGGTTAAATTCAAATGAGTTTATATGGTGTTACTGTGTAGATAACAAGAGTAGGTTCCAGTCTTCTCTAGCTTGGCCAAATGCTTCTAAATGGATCTATAGAGTAGTTTTAAAGGTTGGGCTGATTAGAGGATAATATATAAGGACCTTATGGGTTTTAAGAGAAAGGTTGAGGGCAGAAGTTAAGATAATAACAAATAAAATTAGAAAATAAATTAAAGATAACTACATAATCTCACCAAAAAAAAATTCAACATACTTGAAGCAACTAAACACCAATCACAGAGAGAGAAGTTTCAGTCTAATTTTAATGTAGTAACTGACATTAAATTATTTTGTATCAACCTTATTTATTAGGATTGTAATGATAAAACAATAAAAAATGGAGGATAAAGTTTTGAAGGGAATGGTAAGTAGTCATTAATGGAGAAAAATACCAACAACCTTCCTAAATTTCTTTCTTTTTAAGAACAACCCATACAAACCTTCAAATTTAAAAGTACAAACATTCTAAAAATTAAAATTAAAAATCAAATAAAAAATTCAAAATTTATTTTTTATCAGGCTCTTGTGATGGGCCTTGTATGAGCTCTTTCATTGGTATTGTTTTGTGCTCTTGTAATTGGACATTTGACTTCATTTTCTTAGGAATGTGATTGTGATTTAGCCTTCACTTAGGTTCTTATGTTTTCATGATTATTAGTCTTCACTTCATTTGAATTCATGATTTATCATATCTCAATTCTTTTTTATTCAAAATATAATCTCCATTTGTACAAATACTCTTATATTATTTTGCATCAATTTTCTCTTATTCAAGAATTACACTCTGTATAACTACATAGATGAAAATCGAAAAAAAAATATGCATGCAATGCGAGAGTAAAAAAAAATAAAATGTAAAATTAAAAATGAAGAAATATTCAACATAATATAGACAACTACTTCTCTTTTCAAACTAAAGAAAAACAATTATAATGAATGTAATCATTTAAAAATGGTAAACTTTATCACCAAACCAAAGATTATCAAGAATTAAATGGTCAACAAGAAAAATAAATCATAACTTATTTTTGAGTAATGAAGAGCTATATAATGGGTATTTGATAAAATAACAAGAAAAATACAAAAGATATAAGTTTGAAAAACTCACCAAAGTTCTTGAATAAGAAAATGAATCATCAAACTTATATTCACATTCATGCAATTGAATCCTCACTAAAACTTAATACTTATATTATGAAAGTTGGTTTTATGTAGTAGTTATTTTATAAACAAAGAAAGAAATGCACAATACACAAGTTTAAAAAACTCATCAAAGTTATTCACTAACAAAAAGAATCACCAAAATCATCTTCATATGCATATGAATGAACCATCACCAAAGTATAATACCTAATTTATAAAGGGTGGTAAATTTTATTTTAATTATGATTTGAATGTTTGAGCCGTTAGACACACGACAAGGGGAAAACTCCCCTAAAATATATTATTTTTTCATTGTTCCTTCCCAGATTTATTTTGATACAAAATATGGTCGTGTGGGCGGTCTTTTGATGGGATGAAAAAATAGTGAATGAATTAAATCTTTAGTTTAACATCAAAAAAAGAGTTTTAGAGTACATAGTGGAATTATAATCAATATAGTAAAATTTAGTTATTGGAATGTCTAGACTAGTCTAGATTAGTTTAGTTTGGTGTTAATTTTGAAGAACTCTTTAGGGAAAATGTATAAATTTGGGTAAATTATTGGAGATTCTTATGAGTAGTTGCCTTAGAATGTAGAGTTATGATCTAGAGTACAGGGTTAAATGTGGAAGACTTTATGTAGGTGTTAATGAGTAGATAACAAGTTTAAGTTATAGTTTTGTATAGCTTGGCCAAGAGTTTCTAAGTGGATCTTTAGAGTAATTTTGATGGTTGGGTTGAGTAGGGGATGATGTATTAAGATTTTAAGGGTGTTGAAGTGAGTTAATAAGGTTGAGGGCATAAGTAAATATAATAATAAATGAAATTAAAAATTAAACTAAAAATAAATATCTAATCTCACAAAAGAAAATGCACTTATTGATACCACAAAGCATCAAAGCAAAGAGAGAAAATTTTCACTCCAATTTTTATTCAACAACTGACAATAAATCAATGGTAAAAAACTCAAAAAATGAGAAAATTTTGAATGGAATGGTAGATAGAAATTAGTAGAGGAAGGTTCCAATCACCTTTTTAAATCACTTTTTTATGCCCAACTCATACAATCCTCCTCATTTAAAAGTTAAGAGCTTCTTGAAACTACAAATAAAATACAAACAAATATTTCTTTTTTATTGGACTCTTGTAATTGGACATTTGACTTCATCTGCTTGAGAATGTGATTGTGATTTAGCATTTACTAGAGTTCATATGTTTTCTCGTTCCTGATTGATCATATCTCAATCAATTCTCCTCTATTCAAAATATAATATCCATTTATACAAATAATCTTACATTGTTATATATCTAAAAATTCTTTTGAGTATTTTTTAAAACAACTAATTATGTTTTGCCCCCTAAAAAAGTGTGCTTGCCCCTCCCTGTTTCAGTTCAACAGGCTCAGACAAAATTTATGACTTTTTAATTCAAAAATTAACTTTTTAATAATAAAATAGCTCTATATTATTTAGCCAAATTTAGCCCATCACAAGCCCATGCAAAAATTCCAAAACAAAGATAAGGTTACTTATGTTTTTCTATTTACAGAATACTAAAAATTTACAATTTCATGATGTGGGACTAAAATGCACAATAGCACACAACATTCCATGAAAAAGTTTTAGATTAAGGGCATTTATATACATACCACTCAATTTCTATATATTTACATTTATGACAACTAAATTCTATTTTTTACATTAATAATGTTCAAAATCATTCATACCACATTAAAAAATATCTTTATTTTAAGTTTTATTAAAGTAAAATGCACTTTTATGCATAGACAAGTGATACATATATGATAAAATTAAGCTTGGGTGTTTAAATATGTAAATGCATAAGAATTGAATGCTATGCACATAAATCATTCTAAATAATATAAATTTAAGAAAACAAATAGCTCCAATTTTTTTTTTTTTTTAGCATTGGCATTTAAACAAATTCATAAAACAAAAATATTAAGTATAAAAAACATTAAACAATCATATTATACTATAGAATGAAATGATTATACTATTGATAATACATGATTATGTAATGATTTTAAATTATATTATTTTTCAATCTTATTTTTACCATATTCTTATTAATTTAGATTCAAATTAAAAGAAAACTAAAATCGTAAATAGTAATTTCAAATGTAGATAAAAAAAATTGAAGTTATTTTTAAAATTATTAATTTACTCCCCCAATGAAAAAAAAATTTATGGCTTCGTCCCCCTTCTCTTAGGGAGAAATTATTGCATACGAACATCGCATGCGGTGTCCGATCTTGACCGTAGATCACGGTGATCTACGGTCAGGATTATTTCTATTTAAAAAAAAATTTAGGTGGGTCCCATTGAAATACATCCGGACCGTAAAAATCAGATGATTTACAGTCCGGATCGGACACCGCTCGTGCGATGTCCGATCCGTATGGATTAATTTTTCGCTCTTAGGACATAGGGCTCACTCTTCTATAACAATTTCAAGTGAAGTGTGACTGCCTTCCTCAATAAAGGAAATGTAATATATTATAGTTGTATTTAGTGTTCTCGATGTTGTAAACAAAAATATGTAAGTTCAGATGAAAAACATATAATGTTAAATATTTGAGGAGCCATGTATGTAAATGCCCCTCTCATTGTACACATAATTCGTTGACAATCGATCGCTAATCTTATTCCATGCAGGCCATGATAGGGATTATGGTGGACTCAACCACCAACATGCTGGACTCGTGGAGCAACCGTGTAGCCATCGACTTCCATGAGATCGACGTCGAAGATGACATCGCAAGAAACGCAGCCGAAATTATAGCCAAAATCAGCTTCGGCATCAGCCAAGAAAACGGCAAGAAAGTTTTCGAGAAGCTACAGGCCATGCAACTCATGCTCTTCAGCTCTAACCGTCTCGTTGGAGTTCCTTTCAGCAAAATTCTATGCCCAAATCAGACTTACAGGGCTTGGAAACTCGGAAAACAGATCGACCAACTTCTCCTCGCCATCATAAACTCGAGAATACAAGATCCACCATGCGAACAACAGCAGGATTTGCTTGGCTTTATGCTTGCTGGGAAGGAGGAGAAGGCGAGGAGTGAGAGGAAGCTTTCTAGCAGGGATTTAGTGGATGAGTGCAAGACTTTTTTCTTTGCGGGACATGAGACTACTGCTCTTGCGCTTGCTTGGACACTTTTGTTGTTGGCTTTGTATCCTGAGTGGCAAAAGGTGTTACGAGAGGAGATTGAGGAGGTTTCAAGAGGTGAAGCGCTGAGCTCAGACATGCTTGCACGGCTGACAAAAGTATGTATAAGCCATATTTGGCTAGAGATTGTCTGGGCCAGACATGTACAAGCTAAATGCTTAAAATTAAATGAAATTTGAATGATAGTGCAACAAGCACGAGTTCTTATTATGTTAACAAGCTGAGTTAACCTATTTCATTTTTCTAAATTATACAGATGGGTTGGGTAAGGAATGAGGTTCTTCGGCTATACTCGGCAGCACCAAATGTGCAGAGGCAGGCGAAAGAAGATGTGGTGGTGGGGGACATTGTCATCCCCAAGGGAACCAATATGTGGATTGATGTGGTCGGGATGCACCATGATCCTGCACTTTGGGGGGATGATGTGAATGAGTTCAAGCCAGAGAGGTTCAAGGACAGCATCAATGGAGGGTGCAAGCATAGGATGGGCTTCTTGCCATTTGGATTTGGTGGGCGAACTTGCATTGGAAGAAACTTAGCAATCATGGAGTACAATATTGTTTTGAGTCTCATCCTTCGCAAGTTTTTCTTATTGGTCTCACCAACATACATCCACTCACCCAAGATTATGTTATCCTTAAGGCCTTCACATGGAGTGCCATTGATCCTTCAACATTTATAGAGTGATGAACACTCTTGAAGGATTGAATTGGAAAGTATAGGCATGATTTCTGATCTTCTATTTTTTTTCCTGTTTGGAGAAAGCATTCAGGATTAAAAGGTTTGTAATTGAGTCCAGTATGTCCTGAATCGTAATTGGCTTAGCTATATTATAGGCTATTTATGTACTGAAGGCAAAATTTCCACATATATGTTTATACTTGGCATGATTAAAATTTTAGAAAATCATATTTGGCTTGTACTTAATTTGTTTTAATATTAATTGAATGGAAGTAAATTAATAAACATGCTACAATTTGAATTTACTCTAGAGTATTTAATAAGTTAATTGTTGAAAAATAAACAAATTTGTTTGAATGCTTAAGTAAACATTTAGACTACATTTAATTTTAGTTCATTTAACATAAGAGCTTTTAAAAAATATTCAATTTCCTTTATTTATTAATTTGAATAAATTTACTTGAGGATTAGAGCAATGTTCAAGCGGCTATTACTGATAGAGTGCATTGATTTATTTATAGTTCTATTGAAAAATAGCAAGTAGTTAGATGTAACAAAATATAAGCAGATGCCTCTCCTACTTCTAAAGCAGGAAGAGAAGTTCAATTGAAATACTTGTATTTTATTTTCTTGAAGGAATAACATATTGACTTCTGCTCACACAACGTTCCAAAATCATGACCTGTATTCTAATTATATGATACCTTTTTTTTATTTCTTGAATATTAATTTGTTGTGAAAAGCTTCTTCTAGGGTCTTTGAACATATTTTCTATTGGGGCTTATTTGATTGACTTTCGCGTGCGCTAAAGAGAAATGCTTGTAATCTTTTTGCTTTTTTCAAGAGCTTTTTTTTTTAAATTTAATTATTTACCCATCTTAAGTTAAAACCCATCTCAACAAATCCCTACTATTATGTTTTCATGCTGTATTTTATTGTGAAAAAAAAAACTAAAATACTTTTAGAAAGTGTAATGTAATAGCAGGGAATTGGTTGGTTGAGATACGCTAGATAAATGGAAGTTGAATGAGTATATTTCCTTTTTTGCATTTCCCCTTTCTTTCCTAATAAAAAAGCTAAGGAACAACAAGGCTGTTTTGAACAAGTATATTTATTGTTATTTGAGGTGAAAAAGAATAAGAAGACCAAAGAGAAGGAGAAGGAGATTTGTTCTTGTTTGATGGAACAATGTATTTTTCATTCTTCAGTGGTTAACTTACTTCTTTTCGATGATCATTTAATAATTTTATCTTTGTTTGGCTTCTCGATCGATATGTGACCTACAATTTGGTCGTTCTATATGTGTTATGTATTGAGACTAATTTCGAGACCATATGACATGCTTAGGATTGAAGCAAAAAAGCCGACACTTAAGCGTCGGCCTATGGACGCATATGCACACATTTTTGGGCGCTATAGAGGAGGGGGCGCCTATGCGCACTCCTTTAGGCACCCAATGTTAGGTGCAACTCTTCATTTCTCTAGAGAGAACGACACTTAGATGCCAAGATCGGGCTCCTATGCACCCATAGTAGCTATCACATAGTTTTTGGTTTTAAGGGCTGATTTAAACATCGTATAGTGGTTTTCCTTCGATGCGTTCTTCAGTGACTTCTCGATAAAGAAGGGAAGTGTCAAAGAGGAGAATTTCGAAGCTTTCGACTTGCGTTTCTTTGTTGGGATCGGAGAAGGAAGAGTTTGAAGTGATGCCTCAAAAGTATTCTCGTAAAAGGAGAGGAAATTGTTATTGTTACGAGATTTAGATATACCAGTTTATGTGGTATATATATAAATCAAACAGGAGAACAGTTGACAAAGTGAAAAATAGAACGAGAAAAATCACGTCAGAAAAGAACAACACAGTGGAACACACAAATTTACGTGGTTCGAAAAATTGCCTACATCCACGGAGTTACAAAAGATTTTACTACTTGAGAAATTTACACAAGTCGATCACCTCGACTTACAAGAGGAATCTCTTACTCTTTGTCGCTCTCTCTTCTTCTCTCTCTATTCTTCTCTCTCTATACCGACATACACCGAAGAAAACTCTACACTGAGATACACCGAAAAAGACAAACCCATAAGAGAAATAAAATCAATTTCTCTTCTGCCACAAGTCACCAAGAAGAAGCCTAGGGAGAACAATCTACTTCTTCTTCCTTCTTCTTCCTTCTACCACAAGGAACTGCTCCTCTTTGCACTTTTCTTCCTCTGCTCTGAGAAAACCTTTCTCTATCCCGAGGAAACCAAAGAAGAACTCAAAGCGTGACTTCAAAACCCCAGGAGAGCAATCTGAAGTTTTTTTCTCATGAACAGGAGGGAGCGAAGATATGCTTCACTTCACAAAAGAGGAAGGCTTGAGTGGTTATTTGTGAAGAGATGTGACTCTCCAAAGAAAAGTAACCGCTGAAGCATAGTGGACCGGGCTCCACCATTTCTAACAATTCTCCCACTTGGATACCGGTACACAGGCTGCAACATTTCCTTCGTCAAACTGATATTTTTCACTGGCGGTGTCGCCTTTTTCTTCAACATGTATCCTCAATCTGGAATCCTCCACCTTGAATCCTCCACCTCTGCAACTCAAAGCCTCTATCTTCACTCCAAAAGACCAACTGATATTGTGCACAACTTTAGTTTCTCAAGAGTAACACCGTGAGTTAATATATCAGAAGGCTCCACATAGCTTTGCACTTCCAAGCTATTTTCTGGGTCACTCTTGTCTCTTCTTACAACTTCCATTGCATGAGCAACATCCTACCTCTGCTAAAAGTCTTTTTCAACATGTATAATCTTATACCTCTTACTGACATCACACCCAGTTTTCACCTGGTACACCCCATTGTTGTGTAATGTCTTCTTCCCTTGTGGAAGTTCTGTCAGCTCTCACTTGCTCGAACTTTCATCTTACAAGATTTCTTCATAGCTCTGTGGTTCTTTAACATCTATCTGTGGAACAATAGGAATGGGTGCCCCGGACCTACTTCCCTCTTCACTTCTATCATTGCCCTGCACTGTTGCAATCGGGGTGTCGCTACTACTCTACTATACTCTAAGTAAGGAAGGACTCGGTCTATCTAAATGACCTATCTGAAACTGATTTGTCAATTAAGAGAATGAGCCTATCATTGGAGCCTTTGGGGCTTGTTCCAGCTTAGAGAATGTTGTCTTCCCTCGCTCTTAGTCCTCCTTCCCGGGTGTTCTTATTGCTCTCCTTTTAGAAAGGAGAGGTCGGAAGGAACCATATTAAATGAGGTTATGGTTCATTGCCCAGGGCCGACATGGACAATAAAGACATCATTTCCTCTAGTAGATTTCCTACCACATTCGAAGCCCCTGAATCCAATATCAAGTCTTCAACAAAACTATAAACTGCTAACAATAGTGCATCCTGTGATTCTTTAGATGCCACATTTGTGCTATCATTCTACATCTTCTTAGGATTTTTGCAGTTCTTCTTTATGTGGCTAGTCTTGCCACAATTCTAACAAGTTGCTTGCTTATTAAACTTTAATTTTGATCTCCCTATACTTGAGTTCCTATCATGCCATCTCCCTCTGAAATTAACATTCAGTGCCAAACTCGAACCTGAGACCTCGTCATAATCTTTCTTGCGAACTTCCTTAGTTAAAATCAAATCGCGAATGTCATTGTATTTCAATTTAAATTTACTTGCAGAACTGCTAACTACTATTCTCATGGCTTCCCAACTATCTGATAATGAAGCCAACAAGATCAGTGCACATATCTCATCATCAAAATCAATTTCCATAGATGACAATTTATTTTGTGATAGTATTGAAAACATTCAGATGTTGAGCAACAAAAATACCTTCTGTCATCTTCAAATTGAATAACTTCTTCATCAAGTGCACCTTTTTATTCACCGATGACTTTTCATACATACTTGATAAGGTTGTCATGAGATATATAGTCGTCTTTTCCTTGACGACGATGTGTGCAATGGACCTCAATAGGTTCAATCGAGTAACCCCCAGAACTTGTCGATACAACATATTCCATTCTGCCTCATCCATCCTTTCGGGTCTTTTCCTCAATAACGAAAGATAAAATTTCTTCCCATAAAGATAATCCTCTATCTGCATTATCCAATAACCAAAATTTGTGTCATCAAACTTTTCGATCCCTGAAACCTTCACTTCGTCTGCAGCTATCATTCTTCCTCAGATCCGAAACCACGCTCTGATACCAGTTGTTGTTGTTGTTGTTACGAGATCTAGATATACCAGTTTATGTGGTATATATATAAATCAAACAAGAGAACGATCAACGAAGTGAAAAATAGAACGAAAAAAATCACACCAGAAAAAAACAACACAGCGGAACACACATATTTACGTGGTTCGGCAAATTTCCTACGTCCACGGAGTTGCAGAGGATCTTACTACTTGAGAAATTTACACCAGTCGGTCACCTCGACTTATAAGAGGAATCTCTCACTCTTTGTTGCTCTCTCTCTTTTCTTCTCTCTTTGTTCTTCTCTCTCTATACTGAGATACATCGAAGAAAACTCTACACCGAAATGCACCGAAAAAGAAAAAAATTATAAGAAAAATAAACCCAATTTCTCTTCTGCCACAAGCCACCAAAAAGAAGTCTAGGGAGAACAATCTTCTTTTTCTTCCACCTTCTTCCTTCTGCCGCAAGAAACTGCTCCTCCTTGCACTTCTCTTCCTTTGCTCTGAGGAAACCTTCCTCTATCCCGAGTAAACCGAAGAAGAACTCAAAGCGTGAGTTCAAAACCCAAGGAGAGCCATCTGAAGCTTTTATCACGAATAAGAGTGAGTGAAGCGATGCTTCACTTCACAAAAGAGGAAGGCATGAATGATTATTTGTGAAGAGGTGTGACTCTCCAAAGCAAAGTAACCGCCTAAGCATAGTGAACCAGGCTCCACCGTTTCTAACAGAAATTGAGTGTGTTCTCTATAAACTCTCTATTTTTCATGGTGGAATTTTCTATTGGTGTGGCTTTGTAGTTTTTCCTCATTCTCTCATTATTTTAATTAAATTCTCATGTGCTTTTATGGTTTGTTTTATTGTGCTTCTATTCATAAATTTGTTTTGATTTTCGCGAATCTACACAATCTTATTTCGTGGCGTAGTTTAATATTTCGAGTGTAGGCCCCAGTGAATTTTGGAAAGGAGATTCTTCCTCAAGTTACTTACTCCCAACAAAGTGGTATCAAAGAGGGGTTTGATTCGAGTGACAACAATAGCCGGTGAAGCAATGCTCAAAGTGGAGAAGATGCAAGAAGAGAATTACTTGTATAAAAAAAGCTTTACATGCCACTACAAAGAATTAAAAGGAAGTCTTAGTCTATGTCTATGGAGGAATGAGAAGTGTTGGATGAAACAACATTAGGTTTGATTAGGTTGTCACTCTCCTCATCTGTTACGTTCAACATTATAAATGAGAAAATTATGATGGATCATATAGCGACACTAACCGAGATGTATGAAGAACCTTTTGCTTCAAATAAAGTTTTTCTAATGAAGAAGTTATTCAATATAAATATGGTAGAAGGTAGTTTAGTGGCATAACATATGAATAATTTCAATACTGTGATGAGTCAGTTGAGTTATGATGGGATCAAATTTGATGATGATGTCATAGCAATCGTGATATTATCTTCATTATCAGATAACTGATATGGTTTAGTCACGACAATGAGTAATTTTTTAGAGAATTTAGTTGAACTTTGATGACATTATGAGTTTCATGTTGAATGAAGAAGTTCACAAAAAATACTAAATGCTGAATCTTCAGGTTTTGCATTGAATGTTGATAACAGAGGAAGGAATCATGATAGAAATACAACCAGAGTGATCCAAGTACAAAAGAGAAAAGTTCAATTCAAGTAGAGGAGAAAGTTGAATGCAACAAGGAAAGACATTTCAAGAAAGATTGCAAAGCTAAGGAAAGCTGACGGTGAAGGATAAGAAATGAGTCTCTTTACAAATGTTTCAACTAGTGAACTCTAAAATGACTAGTTGGTGTTATTCCTAATTAGTGCCAAATTTTGGATAGAACATATAGGTGTTTTTTTTTCATGCTTGCCCCAATAAAGAGTTATTAAAAAAATATACTTGGTGTGATCTAAAAAAGTTTTATCTGAGAGAAAACAAGATATGCAATATTGTAGGAAAGGGTGAAGTCGATATCAGGTTGTCAAATATAACAATCTGAAAGCTTACTAAAGTTGGAAATGTTCCAAGTTTGAAGAAATCTTAGCTCTTTGAGCCGACTGACAAAATCAGGACTCGCAACTGCTTTCATAGCTGATTCGTAGAAGGTGACTAGTGGGGCACTAATGATGGCTTGGGACAACATTGAATGTGCCCTTTATCTGATCAATGACATTGTTGATTTCGTTGATGTGGCTTGAACCGGGGTACATGTATGTTTGTGGAAATGTAGGCTTGGTCATAAGAGCGAGAAATGTATGAAGTCTCCACTTTATAAAAATAAGCTTCATGGTTTACAATCAGTTGATATGGATCTTTGTGAATACTGCATATATGATAGGTAGAAGAAATTTTCTTCCTTTAAGAGTGGATCAGCTGTGAAATCAATGAAACTAAAGTTAGTGTATACTGACGTAGATGGCCCTACTCCAGTACAGTTCATTTGCAGTTCTCACTATTTTGTCATGTTTATTGATGATCAGAAAAGAAAAGTATGAGTTTATTTCTAAAAGCAAAAATTAGTTGTATTTGAAGTCTTTAAGAAGTGGAAGGTTGTGGTAGAAAATGAGACATGCTTGAAGTTGAAGTGTCTCAAATTAGATAATGAAGGCGAGTACTGTAATCAAAAGTTTAGGAATTTTTGGGTTACATTTGGGGGGAGCATGAGTTCACTGTCCTAAAGACACCGTAGAAGAATGGTGTGGCTGAACACATGAACAAAATATTCACAGAGTATGCTAGGAGCATGTGGCTGCATGCAAGCTTGCCAAAACAGTTTTGGGCTACAGTAAACACTACAATTTATTTGATTACTCATAGTCCATCAGTACCTTTGGAGGAAGGCTTACCTGAAGAAGCCTGGATGGAAAAAAGGCAAATCTATCTCATTTAAGAGTATTTGGATGTTTTGCAAATGTGCATGTTGATGCAGGTTCCATGAGCAATCTTGACTCGAATTATGTTAAATGCACCTTCATTGGATATAACTCATATGTGTTTGGGTACAAGTTTTGGGATTATTAGAATCAGAAATTCATCAAGTGCAGGGATATCACTTTCAATGAAATGGAGATGTACATGGACATGGCCAGAACTCAGGACATCTAGTCAGCTACTTCTAAAGATTCAAAGTATATTGAGACATAAGGTACTGATCATTAGGAGGATGATGAAAGGAGAAATGCTTAACTAGAAGAAATAGTGGAAGTTCTTCAGTCACTTGCTACTGAAGTCAGGACATCCAATCAAGTGATACAACCTATACATAGGTGTTATCCTTTGTCACACTATTTGTTGTTGATTGATAGTTGTAAACCAGAGTACTTTGAGAAGATCACTCAAGTTGAAGATTCAAGAAAGTGAGAGCTTGCCATGGATGACGAAATGCAATCTTTGGAGTCAAATCAGACTTGGGATTTGACGTTACTACCAAATGGTAAAAGAGAGCTACATAGCAAGTGAGTCTATAGGTAGAAAGAGAAGTTAGATGGAAGCAAACGCTACAAGGCAAAACTTGTAAAGGGTTTCAAACAAAAATAAGAAGCGTAATATACAATATCTTTTCCCTAGTGGAGAGGATGATGACTGTTAGGGTTGTACTGAGTCTGGTAGCAGAGGAAAATCTATATTTGGATGTAAGAACAACTTTAATACATGGAAATCTAGAGGAGGAGCTATACATGGTGCAACCACAAGGTTACAAGGTTCTAAGCAAAAAAAATTGGTTTGCATATTTAATAATAGTCATTACAAATTGAAGCAGACCTCAAGACAGTGGCACAAAAGTTTGACAGTTTCTTGTCAGACAATGGATACATGAAGTTCCGACAGACTACTGTTGCTTCATCAAATACTTTGAGAATTATTAAATCTTGCTTCTCTTGTATGTGGATGATATGTGGATTGCAAGAGAAAATATGAAGAAAATTAAGGACATAAAGAGTTAGTTATCAAGTGAGTTCGAGAAGAAGGATTTAGGTGCAACCAGAACGGTCCTCGGGATGAGAATCAACATGGACATGAGTGCAGGAACACTGAAGTTGTCTCAAACAGACTATGTTGAGAAGATCCTACAGAGGTTCAACATGGGAGAGGAAAAACCAATTTGCACCCCCTTAGTTATTCACTTCAAACTATCTAAGAAGCTATCACATATCTCTGAAATAGAGCAAGCACAGATGGAAAAAACTCTGTATTCATTAACAGTTGGAAGCTTGATGTACACGATAATTTGTATCATAACCAAATATTGCATATGTAGTGGGAGTGTTCAGTAGATACATGAAAAATCCAGACAAACATCATCAAGAGGCGGTGGAGTGGATTCTCAGGTATTTGAGGGAACAGTCAAAAGTGTGCTTCATTATTGAAATGCAGGGATCATTCTATAGGGATTTGTAGATTTAGATTTGGTAGGAGATGTGGATAGTAGGAGAAATACAACAAAGTATATCTTTATTTTAGGGAATGCAACGGTGAGTTGAGTTTCCAGGTTATAGAAAATCTTTTCACTTTCAACTATGGAGGCCGAATACATTGTTATCACAAGGCTAGCAAGGGGTTGATTTAGTTACAATGTTTCATGGCAGAATTGGGAAAGGAGCAGGGTATTAGAAAACTCTACAGTGATAATATGAGTGCGATTCATCTTGCTAAAAATATTGTTTTTCATGATAAGGTGAAACAAATTCATCTAAGGTATCATTTTTTTCGCTCCCTCCTAGTAGATGTGTTGTTGTTCTTTGAAAAGATACAAGCAGCTCAGAGTCTTGCAGACATATTAACGAAAGATGTTACTATTGAGAAATTAGAGTCATGCTTGGCATTAGTTGGATTTCATAAAAGTTAAGACTGGGGGTGAGCCAGACCATGTTACACAACCATGATACATGATTATGAAGGAGATTCGGCTAGAGGTGCATGCATAAAGGACTAGTATTGGGTGCAGTCAGTCTCCAAGTGGGAGATCATTATGTATGAAGACTGATTTGGATACCACCACAAATGCTCAGGACCAAAATAGAAAAGTCAATGCTTAAGTGCTAGTTTATGGCTGCATATGCACCATTTATGGGGTGCCCAATATTAAGCGCATATTTCCATTTCTCCAGAGAGAACCGCTTTTAATCGCCAAGTACGGGTTTCTATGAGCCCAAACTAGTTATCACACTGTTTTTTGTTTTATGGGTCGAACTTCAGGGTAGTATAGTTGTTTTCCTTTGGTGCGTTCTTCGACATCCCAATGAATAAGAGAAGTGTTGGAGATGAGGATTTCAGTGACTTCGATGTGTGTTACTCGCTTTAGATTGAAAGAAAGAGTTTAGAGCTGGGACTTGTAAGTTTTCTTGAGGGAGGAGAAGAAATTGTGTGTGCTATCTGTAAACTCTGTTTTTCATGGTTGAATTTTCTTGTGGTGTAGATATGCAATTTTTTTCCAATTCTCGTGTTTTTTGCGTTAAATTCTCGTGTGTGTGTGTGTGTTTTTTTTTTGGTTTATTTTGTTGTGTTTATGTTTTTAAGTTTGTTCCGGTTTTCTCAAATCTACACGATCTTATTCCGTGACGTGGTTTAGATTTCGAGTGTAAGCCTTAACGAATTTTGGGATGGAAATTCTTTTGCAAGTTACTTTCTCCCAGAACTAGGTTGGTCTCGATTGATATCTAACATCTAGTTCAACCATCCACTAGGACGGTTGAACCTAGGTTTGACGTTCGATCGATATCCAAACTCAGTTTCGACCATTCTCTAGGCCGGTTAACCCTTGGTCGGTCGGTCGCTCGATTGATATTCAGGCTCTGATATCTTTGTTTATTCTCATTAACCCCTATCTGGTGACACATACTCCACTCTGAGTTGTATGCGAAAAATTTGACCAAGAGTATTTTATTTGTACAAATATAATATTTTTATCAAATGCTTATAATTTGGATCCACGGTGCACAAGTAATGCTTTATTATCATATTTACAATTTCAAGAAAATACGTTCATACTAGTATTAGAAGGAAAAAAAAAAGGTTTCGCGAGAATTTTGATCCCACAAAATTTAAAATTTGTTGACTTAGTTTTAATTAAATATAATAAATTTGATAAATATTCTAATTAAAATTCTCCCAGAAATTGCTTTTTTCCTTAATAATCCCTAATGATATTACACCCAAATTATTTATGCTCTTTCAAAATATTAATATTTGTTTGAAAAAAATTATGTCAGACGCACCGATAGAAATTGGATAGATTCAAATCTGTTTTCTTTCGTCTTCTGTCCATGCGGTGCCGGTTCTTCCCCGCACCATAACTTGAANCTACATTTGGGGGGGGGGGGTCAAACATGAGTTCACTGTCCCAAAGATACCGTAGAAGAATGGTGTGGCTGAATACATGAACAAAATATTCACAGAGCATGCTAGGAGCATGCGGTTGCATGCAAGCTTGCCAAAACAGTTTTGGGCTACAGTAAACACTACAATTTATTTGATTAATCATAGTCCATCAGTACCTTTGGAGGAAGGCTTACCTGAAGAAGCCTGGATGGAAAAAAAGGTAAATCTATCTCATTTAAGAGTATTTGAATGTTTTGCAAATGTGCATGTTGATGCAGGTTCCATGAGCAAGCTTGACACGAATTATGTTAAATGCACCTTCATTGGATATAACTTAGATGTGTTTGGGTACAAGTTTTGGGATTATTAGAATCAGAAATTCGTCAAGTGCAGGGATATCACTTTCAATGAAATGGAGATGTACATGGACAGGGCCATAACTCATGACATCCAGTCAGCTACTTCTAAAAAGTCCAAGTATATTGAGATATAAGGTACTGATCATTAGGTGGATGATGAAAGGAGAAATGCTTAACTAGAATAAGCAGTTGAAGTTCTTCAGTCACTTGCTACTGAAGTCAGGACATCCAATAAAGTGATACAACCTGTACGTAGGTATTATCCTTTGTCACACTATTTGTTGCTGACTGATAGCTGTAAACCAGAGTGCTTTGAGAAGACCACTCAAGTTGAAGATTCAAGGAAGTGGGAGCTTGCCATGGATGGCAAAATGCAATCCTTGGAGTCAAATCAGACTTGGGATTTGACGTTACTACCAAATGGTAAAAGAGAACTACATAGCAAGTGAGTCTATAGGAAGAAAGAGAAGCTAGATGGTAGCAAACTCTACAAGGTAGAACTTGTTGTAAAGGGTTTCAAACAAAAAGAAGAAGCGTAATCTACAAGATCTTTTCCCTAGTGGTGATGATGATGACTGTCAGGGTTGTACTGAGTCTGGTAGCAGAGGAAAATCTATATTTGGATGTAAGAACAACTTTAATACATGGAAATCTAGAGGAGGAGCTATACATGGTGCAACCACAAGGTTATAAGATTCTAAGCAAAAAGTTTTTGGTCTACATATTTAATAATAGTCATTACGGATTGAAGTAGACCTCAAGACAGTGGCACAAAAGTTTGACAGTTTCATGTTAGATAATGGATACATGAAGTTCCAGACAGGCTACTGTTGCTTCATTAAATATTTTGGTAATTATTAAATCTTGCTTCTCTTGTATGTGGATGATATGTTGATTGCAAGAGAAAATATGGAGAAAATTAAGGACTTAAAGAGTTAGTTATCAAGTGAGTTCGAGAAGAAGGATTTAGGTGCAACCAGAACGATCCTCGGGATGAGAATCAACACGGACATGAGTGCAGAAACATTAAAGTTGTCTCAAACAGACTATGTTGAGAAGATCCTACAAAGGTTCAACATGGGAGAGACAAAACCATTTTGCACCCCCTTAGTTATTCACTTCAAACTATCTAAGGAGCTATTACATATCTCTGAAATAGAGCAAGCACAGATGAGAAAAACTCCGTATGCATTAACAGTTGGAAGCTTGATGTACACGATAATTTGTACCATACCAAATATTGCATATGTAGTGGGAGTGTTCAGTAGATATATGAAAAATCCAGACAAACATCATCAA
The DNA here is from genome assembly GCA_002079205.1 of Phalaenopsis hybrid cultivar. NCBI lineage: Eukaryota > Viridiplantae > Streptophyta > Magnoliopsida > Asparagales > Orchidaceae > Phalaenopsis > Phalaenopsis hybrid cultivar. The sequence continues at coordinate 36,868 of JXCR01148737.1, read as the reverse complement.
GAGGCGGTGAAGTGGATTCTCAGGTATTTGAGGGGAACGGTAAAAAATGTGCTTTATTATCGAAATGCAGGGATCATTCTATAGGGATTTGTAGATTTAGATTTGGTAGGAGATGTGGATAGTAGGAGAAATACAATAAGGTATATCTTTATTTTAGGGAATGCAACGATGAGTTGAGTTTCCAGGTTATATAAAATCTTTTCACTTTTAACTACGGAGGCCGAATACATTGTTATCACTAAGGCTAGCGAGGAGTTGATTTGGCTACAATGTTTCATGTTAGAATTGGGAAAGGAGCAGGGTATTAGAAAACTCAGTGATAATATGAGTGCGATTCATCTTGCTAAGAATGTTGTTTTTCATGATAAGGTGAAACAAATTCATCTAAGGTATCATTTTTTTCGCTCCCTCCTAGTAGATGGGTTGTTGTTCTTGGAAAAGATACACGCAGCTCAGAATCTTGCAGACATATTGACGAAGGCTGTTACTATTGAGAAACTAGAGCCATGCTTGACATTAGTTGGATTTCATAAAAGTTAAGACTGGGGGTGAGCCACACCATGTTACACAACCATGATACATGACTATGAAGGCAATTCAACTAGAGGTGCAAGTATAAAGGACTAGTGCTGGGTGTAATCAGTCTTCAAGTGGGAGATCGTTTTGTATAAAGACTGATTTGGATACCACCACAAATGCTCAGAACCGAAATAGAAAAGTCAATGCTTAAGTGCCAGTTTATGGTCGCATATGCACCATTTATGGGCACCAAGAGAGGAGGGGGCGCCTATGCGCCCCCTTTGGTGGCCAGGTGCTCAATATTACACATAGGCCCCCTTTGGCGCCTATGCACATATTTCCATTTGTCCAGAGAGAACCACATTTAGCCGTCAAGTACGGGTTCTTATGCGCCCAAACTAGTTATCACACTGTTTTTGTTTTATGGGTCGAACTTCAGGGTAGTATAGTTGTTTTCCTTTGGTGCGTTCTTCGACATCCCAATGAATAAGAGAAGTGTTGGAGAAGAGGATTTCAGTGACTTCGATGTGTGTTACTCGCTTCAGATTGAAAGAAAGAGTTTAGAGCTGAGACTTGTAAGTTTTCTTGAGGGAGGAGAGAAAATTGAGTGCGCTCTCTGTAAACTCTGTTTTTCATAGTGAAATTTTCTTGTGGTGTAGATCTGTGATTTTTTTTTCCAATTCTCGGGGTTTTTACGTCGTGTGCTTTTTTTGGTTTATTTTGTTGTGTTTTTGTTTATAAGTTTGTTCCGGTTTTCTCAAATCTACGCGATCCTATTCCGTGATGTGGTTTAGATTTTCGAGTCTAAGCCTTGATGAATTTTGGGAAGAAGATTCTTCTACAAGTTACTTTCTCCCAAAACTAGGCTGGTCTCGATCGATATCTAACATCTAGTTCGACCATCCACTAGGACAGTTGACTCTAGGTTTGTTGTTCGATCGATATCCATACTCTGTTTCGACCATTCTCTAAGCCGGTTAACCCTCGGTTGGTCGGTCGCTCGATTAGTATTCAGCCTTTGATATCTTTGTTTATTCTCATGAACCCCTATCTGATGACACGTGCTCCACTCTGAGTTGTATGCAAAAAATTTGACCAAGTGTATTTTATTTGTACAAATATAATATTTTTATCAAATGCTTATAATTTGGATCCACGTTGCACAAACAATGCTTTACTACCATATTTACAATTTCAAGAAAATACATTCATACTAGTATTAAAAGGAAATAAAAAAGGGTTTCGAGAGAATTTTGATCTCACAAAATTTAAAATTTGTTGATTTAATTTTAAATTAAATATAATAAATTTGATAAATATTCTAATTAAAATTCTCCCAGAAATTGCTTTTTTCCTTAATAATCCACAATGATATTACACCCAAATTATTTATTCTCTTTCAAAATATTAATATTTGTTTGAAAAAAATTATGTCAGACGCACCGATAAAAATTGGATAGATTCCTGACCACCTCGCCACGGGTCCAAATCTGTTTTCTTTCGTTTCCGTCCATGCGGTGCCGGTTCTTCCCCGCACCAAAACTTAAACCCGAAGACCTCTTCTCCATTTCTCCATTCTCGCTGTAACACCACTAAAATGGAAGAACCGAGAGCTACTACTCTGCAAGGCCAACCGAAACCCCCGAATCCGGAAGGAGCGGAACCTGTCGCCGTTACCGCTAACGCCCCAGTTAACAAGAAAAGGAAGCCAGATAGTGGCGGATTCCACGACTCCGATTTCGTTAAGGTTCGCGCTCTGGTCAAAGAGCTCCGCCCTTTCTTCATGGAGGTGACTCTCTTTCTCGTTACTTAAACCTGGTCAAATCTGGTTCTTTGTTATCTACTAGTTTTTTTTTCCCCCGGCTCAATGGGCTATTTCTTTTCTTTGATTTTTGAAAGATCTGGTTAAGGGATGATTTAAGGTTAGTGGAGCTGGTGCATGCCCAGTAGGAACTTTTCTTAAAACTCATTTTTCATTCCATCGTTTTATTCCCAATTTATGAGTCTGTTATCTTCGTTTTGGCAAGATTCAAAACATATGGAAATACACCTGGATAGTGCTATTTTAGTCATTAATAATGTGATATAAAATTTGCAATGATTCTCCAATAAATGTGCTTTGGCTGACAACATAAACATGCTCATGTGTTTTAATAATTTTTGCACCCAACTAATCTATGCAATTGGGGCTGTAATTGAGTTGAGTCGTGTTGAGTATATCATAGTTGGACTTGGCTTGGTACGATTATAAGTTGTTCATGTTCGGCTTGAGCTTGTGTCGAGCTTTCGTATTATTGTTCAAGCTTGACATGTTTAAAGTTTTCAATGTTTGCACTTGATTTGTTTATGACAAGTGAACCAGTTTTTAGAGAAGCTAATAAATAAGCTAAAAGTCAAATGAGTATCTAGATTTTCATATAAAAATATAATAAATAATTTTNGGTCAAAGAGCTCCGCCCTTTCTTCATGGAGGTGACTCTCTTTCTCGTTACTTAAACCTGGTTCAAATCTGGCTGTTTGTTATCTACTAGTTCTCGGCTCAATGGGCTATTTCTTTACTTTGATTTTTGAAAGATCTGGTTAAGGGATGATTTAAGGTTAGTGGAGCTGGTGCATGCCCAGTAGGAACTTTTCGTAAAACTCGNGGTCAAAGAGCTCCGCCCTTTCTTCATGGAGGTGACTCTCTTTCTCGTTACTTAAACCTGGTTCAAATCTGGTTGTTTGTTATCTACTAGTTCCCTTTTTTTTTCCGGCTCAATTGGCTATTTCTTTTCTTTGATTTTTGAAAGATCTGGTTAAGGGATGGTTTAAGGTTAGTGGAGCTGGTGCATGCCCAGTAGGAACTTTTCGTAAAACTCATTTTTCATCCCATTGTTTTATTCCCAATTTATGAGTCTGTTATCTTCGTTTTGACAAGATTCAAAACATATGGATAGTGCTATTTTAGTCATTAATAATGTGATATAAAATTTGCAATGATTCTCCAATAAATGTGCTTTGGCTGACAACATAAACATGCTCATGTGTTTTTATAATTTTTGCACCCAACTAATCTATGCAATTAGGGCTGTAATTGAGTTGAGTCGTGTTGAGTATATCATAGTTGGACTTGACTTGATACAATTATAAGTTGTTCATGTTCGGCTTGAGCTTGTGTCGAGCTTTCACATTATTGTTAAAGCTTGACATGTTTAAAGTTTTCAATGTTTGCACTTGATTCATTTATGACAAGTGAACCAGTTTTAGAGAAGCTAATAAATGAGCTAAAAGTANAAAAAAATATTGAAACAAGAGCAAAAAAAATTAAATGAAATAATATTACAAAGTAACTCATAATGTAAAATCATTCATCAGTTGTAGAAATAATTGAGAAAAATTAAAGATAGTTAGATCAAGCATAATAAAAAAGAATGAACAAAAGTTATGTTCACGTTTAGAATTCCATCATGTTAATTTTCAAATATTTAATAATTAATAATAAAATAAATTTATAATTATAAATTAATCTNTTGAAACAAGAGCAAAAAAAATTAAATGAAATAATATTACAAAGTAACTCATAATGTAAAATCCTTCATCAGTTGTAGAAATAATTGAGAAAAATTAAAGATAGTTAGATCAAACATAATTAAAAAAGAATGAACAAAAGTTATGTTCATGTTTAGAATTCCATCATGTTAATTTTCAAATATTTAATAATTAATAATAAATTAAATTTATAATTAAGAATTAATCTAAAAATGTCATTGATATAATAGTTAATTACTATTAAATCTATAATTAAATAATTAATAGCTGATCAAATTTCATTTTAATAAAATATTTTATATGATACATGGTATGTTTGAGCTTAATAGCGAATATTTAACAAGTTACTTGTTAAACAATAAATAACTTGTTCGTGAATATAAATGAACAAGTTCGACTATGTTCATGTTTAATTTATTGAAGATTCGAGTTTTAAAAAATTGTTCAAGCTTGTTTATTTACTAATTTGAATGAACATGATCGAGTCTTAATCGAGTCGTTTGCGAGTTGTTCATCGAGTGCATTGGTTTNTCATTTTAATAAAATATTTTATATGATACATGGTATGTTTGAGCTTAATAGCGAATATTTAACAAGTTACTTATTGAACAACAAATAGCTTGTTCGTGAATATAAATGAACAAGTTTGACTATGTTCATGTTTAATTCATTGAAGATTCGAGTTTTAAAAAATTGTTCAAGCTTGTTTATTTACTAATTTGAACGAACATGATCGAGTCTTAATCGAGTCGTGTGCGAGTTGTTCATCGAGTGCATTGGTTCATTTACTACCTTATATGCAATAAATGCTTATATAATGTCCTTTACCTTTATGAGGCCTTCCATCTTAAGAACATGTGCATTCCTGTCCTCTATTAGTTAATTTTCTTTGCTTTTGATTACATCAATGTTTACAAAACTTCATATGACTATAAAAGGCTAAAAATTTGGGCATAGCCGTACATAAGTAGCAGTGTTCTTTGAAAGTTTATTAATATGCTTATATTATTTTTTTCATTTAAAAATATTTGGGGCATTTACCTGCATACTGCACAATTCTTATATATTTACATGTGTAACGCTTAAACTTTCATATTTACATGTACACTTAAATCTCTAACATACATAAAAACACGACAATTGCTAGCANGAGTTTTAAAAAATTGTTCAAGCTTGTTTATTTACTAATTTGAACGAACATGATCGAGTCTTAATCGAGTCGTGTGCGAGTTGTTCATCGAGTGCATTGGTTCATTTACTACCTTATATGCAATAAATGCTTATATAATGTCCTTTACCTTTATGAGGCCTTCCATCTTAAGAACATGTGCATTCCTGTCCTCTATTAGTAAATTTTCTTTGCTTTTGATTACATCAATGCTTGCAAAACTTCATATGACTATAAAAGGCTAAAAATTTGGCCATAGCCGTACATATGGAGTAGTGTTTTTTGAAAGTTTATTAATATGCTTATATTATTTTTTTCATTTAAAAATATTTGGGGCATTTACCTGCATACCGCACAATTCTTATATATTTACATGTGTAACACTTAAACTTTCATATTTACATGTACACTTAAATCTCTAACATACATAAAAACACCACCATTGCTAGCTTTTTTTAAGTGAAATACAGTTTTTATTTATAAATTTATGATACCAAAGTGTGACAAATATAAATATCAAACTCTAGGTGTTAGATATGTAAATACATAAGAATTGTGTTGTATGTATGTAAATTTCTCAAAATATTTATATTAAGATGTTTATATATCATTTGTTGTTCAAATTATCTCATTTAATTTAGTTCAAGTTTCACTTAATTAGAATAGCCTTGATTACTGCGTTAAACATGAATTGTCATAATTCAGCCACTTTGGAAGATAACCTGAGATGTTGTTTTTCATTGATTCAAAATTGGGAGGGGACATAAGGATTGTCCTCATTGAAAGAAAGAGTTAAAACAAGTTACCAAACAATGGATCCTCAAGTTAATGTTGAATCTTAAAATTATTTCAACGTTTGAATCCTCAGAGAAGAATATAGGAAGCCAAAATATGGGCTGCGTGAAATTCTGATTGACTCTTAGTACATTATGAATAAGAAATAAAATTTTGGGTTTAAGGAGACTATCGGGTTTGATAATTCAACATTCTAAAATACCTCTATTATAATTTATGATGATGAAGTTCTTTCTTGCACGCTTTCCAATATAAGGCTTAGAAATTGAAATAAATTAGTGAAAATAAGTTACAAAACAATGAATCCTCAAGTTAATGTTGAATTTTTAAAACATTTGAACTTTTGAATACTCATAAAAGAGAGTACGAAGACAAAATATGGGTTGCATGAAATTCTTATTGAAACTTGGTCGATTATGAATAAGAAAATAAAAATTTGGGTGTAATGAGAGTATCAAATATGATAATTTAACAATGTTTTATAGTATCCCAATGATGATTTGTAAGGATGAAGTTCTTCCTTGCACACTAAGTCCAATTTAAGGTATATAAATTGAATGTAATGTGCGATAATAAGTTACCAAACAATAAGTTAATGCTGAATCCTGGAAGCTTTTGAATTTTTGAATCCTCAGAGAAGAAAGTTGGAAGCCAAAATATGGGTTGAATGAAATTTTTACCGACTTTTCATAGTTTATGTTTTATAATGCAGAATAGGCTATTTGAAGAAATATTCTTACAATTAAAAGTCCAAACTACTTCCAACAGCTCATTGCATGATAATTTTCATATAAGTAAGAATAACCTAATAACCTTCTAATTCCATTTAAATCTAAAATGTAGATTTATAAAGAAACACACACACACACACACAAACACACACACACTTCAAAATTTCAAGATTTGAGATGTTCAGGAAGAAACAAATTCTATGTGTGATGAAGTAACAAACACTATTAAATAAGTGAAAAAAGATGTAATTGGAGAATCAAAAGAAATAAAAATAGTTGTTGGTGGAATAATAATGTGCAAGAAAAGATAAAATATAAGAATTTGTGTTAGAAAAATTGGTTTATATGTAAAATCTTAGAGAATTGGGAAAAATATAATGTTGCCCATAGGGAGTTCAAGAAAATAATTTGTGATGCTAAAATTCTGTTTTTAGTGATCTTTATAATATATTATATATTAAAGAGGGTGAAAAATATATGTGTAAACTAGCCAAACAAAGAAAATAGAAGTAAATATTTAACTCAATTAAAGTGTATTAAAGATGAAAATAAAAGTATTTTTTAAGGAAAAAATATTAAACATAGGTGGATAAATTATTTTGATAAACTTTTCAATGAAGTTTCTGAAAATACAATCAACCTTAATGATCTTAATATTGTTAATCATAATAAAATATTATATTTTTACTATCGCATTAGTAAAAAAGAAGTTGAGGAAACTTCAAACAATGAAAACCAAGGATGAAAAATTAGTAGGACCTGATGATATTCCAATTGAATTGTGGAAATATTTAGGAGATTCAGGAATTTCTTGGCTTACCAAACTTTTTAATATTATTTTTAAAACTAAAAAATGTATGAGGAGTGAAGGAAGAGTATTTTGGTCCCCATTTTTAAGAATAAAGGGGATGCACAAGAGTTTGCAGATTATAGATGAATTAAGTTAATTTGTCATACTTTAAAACTATGGGAGAGGGTAATTGAGCATATGTTAAAACGTGTTATAAAAATTCTCATAATCAGCTTGGTTTTATGCTGGGCAGCTCTACTATGAAAGCTATACATTTATTGGGAGGTTTGATTGAGAAGTACAAAGAGAATAAGAATGATTTACACATGATTTTTATTGATTTAGAAAAAGCTTACGATAAGGTTCTAAGAGAAATCCTTTAGAGAGTTCTATTTTATTGTTTTATTAATTTAGAAAAAGCTTACGATAAGGTTCCAAGAGATATCCTTTGGAGAGTTCTCGAAGAAATGTGTTGATATGATTTATATTCAAGTCATTAAAGATATGTATACTAGAGCTGTTACTTATGTTCAATTAGAAAGAAGATTGACCAATTATTTTTCTATTTCAGTTGAATTACCTCAGGGTTTAGCTTTAAACCCATATCTTTTTGCTTTATTTAGGGATCTTTTACTGGATATTTATAGGAGGATGTACCTTGGTGTATGCTTTTTGCTGATGATATTCTTCTTGTGGAGTAGGGCGTTAAAAATTGGCTCAAAGCGCCAACATGACTCGAACTTGACTCGAAAAGTCCGGGTTAGAGTTGACCTGAATATTTTTTAAGTCGAATTCGGGTTAGAGAATTCGACCCGTTTATTATTTGGGTCGGGTTCAGGTTGAACCTGAAAACTCTAACATGACCCAATTTAGCATGAAGTTTGGGTCGGGTTGCGGTCTTAGTTTTCGACCGGTTTATTATTCGGGTCGAGTTCAGGCGGACCCTATTCAGGTCGAGTCATTTCGTGTCGGACCTGAATCCAACCCGCTGAACCGAATTGACACCTTTATGGTGGATAAGACTAGAAAAAGAGTTCAGTATAAACTTTAATTATGGAGGTCTACATTGGAATCTAAAGGCCTTCGTTTGAGTATAACTAAAATTGAATACATGGAAACTAATTTTAGTAGTAGTTCTAATGACATAGTTGTTACTTTGGGTGATTAAATCATTAAAAGATGTAAACAATTTAGATGTCTCGGGTCTACTGATCTAAGCGATGGTGATATAGATGGGCATGTTGTTAGTAGAATTCAAGTTGCTTGGTTGAAGCGGAGGAATGCTTCTGACCTATTGTGTGATTGAAAATTACTGTTTAGATTGAAAGGAGAATTTTATAAGATGGTGGTGTGACTTGCAATGCTCTATGGCGCAGAATGTTGGCCTTTAAAAGAGAAACATAAAACAAAGTTAAGTTTTGTTGAGATGAAAATGTTTAGGTGGATGAGTGGCTTGACACTTATCGACAAAATGCGAAATGAATATTTCCGTGATAGTGTAGTTCTAGCGGTGGACAAAATTAGAAATATTCGTCTTAGATGGTTTGGTCATATTAATCGTCGATATCTGATGATCCGATTAGGAGAGTAGATGTTTTAGATTCGACTTATGTTAAGAAAGACAGAGATAGGCCGAGAAAGATTAAGCATATCTTAATTTATTATAATTAAATGACAATATGACACTCAATAAAAGACAATGAAGAAAAAAAGACTCATGTTGCCGACCCCACTTAGTGGGATATAGGCTTGTTGTTGTTGTTGTTATTGTAAGAAGATATATAAACTTAAATATTAATACTTATATAAGGTTGTTAAAATTGGATCAAACATAAACCAGAAGAATGAGATGTTTAAGGTTTAATAATTAAACTAGTGGTTGAATCAAATGACATAATAAGTATTTTAATTATTTTAATTTAATTTAATGGTGTAATAATAGTAATAACCATATTAAAAAAATAAATAATTAATTAAAATAAAATTTTTATCTAATGGACGGGTCGATTTGAAGGGTTTACCATCTCGATAGTTTTGTTTTTACGAGACGCCTCATTCAAACCAAAGAATAGAAATGAGAGAACGACAAAGAGAGTAGAGAGTGAGGAGGAAGAGCGAGGGAAGGCTTAACGCGTGTGATCGAGGAGGAGATCTCGTAACTTGAGTGTACTTATGTGCGCCTTGGGAAAGGAAGATGACTCGTGCATGGATGAAGGAGGAAGCACCCTGCGACCCTTGCGTCTTGTGGAGAGGAAGACGATGAAAGCTTGCATGCTTTGTGTGTTGCTGGCTTGCTGCATAAAGGAAAAAGGAAAGGAGAAGATGCCTATGTGCTTTGAATCAAGTAAGAAGAGCCAAACTGAACATAGCTACATTTGGAAGGGTGTGACTAATTCTTGCTGCGAGGCAATCAAGGTTTTATCATGTTAATTATTGTATTTGCTATAGGTATTTATTAAATTTTAATATTAAGTTTAATTATTTCAGGATTTGTAAGCAACAAAACTTTTGAATTGGAGGGAGATGAAAAAAATTTCGACATTAGAGATAAATATTTATTTGAAAACGTGTTTATAGCCAATTAAATTATTAGTTATTAATTATTGTAATAGGTTTTACTGTTAATTAAAATCAACAATCAGATACAGAAAAAAATATTCAAATTTGGTAATGGATCACCTTGAAGGAGAGGGTATAAGATAAATGGTTTTAAGTTTGATTTGTTTTATTTAGGTTTAATGTTATCAAAATATTAATAATATATTATATTAAATTATAGCAACTATTAAGACCTAAGAGCATTGATCCTAAAAAATTTAAAGATAGGGAGTCAGTGGGATAATCAAGTAAGACTCGAGGTGTGTGATTATATTTTTAAATATCAATAACTTTCATATTTTTAAAAGTATGATTGATTTCATTTATGCTCTAGTGNGTTATGCATTGAGATTCATACTTGATCAATTGGGTTTCTCGTTGACTCATCAAATGCAAAATTTGATTGTATCTGTGAAGACAACAAAGAAATAGTATTGCAGTAAGTATGCTTGGGTTTATTACTTTACGTCCTTGGTTTTTTTGCNGGGTTTCTCGTTGACTCATCAAATGCAAAATTTGATTGTATTTGTGAAGACAACAAAGAAATAGTATTGCAATAAGTATGCTTGGGTTTATTACTTTACGTCCTTGGTTTTTTTGCCTTTTTTTTTTTCTTAAGAGAATGTATCCTAAGTTTTGATTGGTAATTGTTAGGCACTTAATTGGACAAACTTTATATCATTTTGATCCGCCCATATTTTATGTACTTTTATAAATTTTAGACATTAAAATTCTGTTTTTTTTTTCTTTTTGTGTTTTTGAAGGTTTTGCATACTCCTGACTTCAGAAACAGCAAAGCAGCTTATGAAATTCAAAAAAGTAAGCTCAGTTCATTTCATCTATTTCTTTCTTATTAATCATTAATTAAATATTTGTGTAATGATTATAGCAGCACATACTAGTTCTCAAAGGGCCATACATTTTAGCTTTTTTTTTGTTAGAAATGTTGATAGCTCGCATTTCCTTTTCACTTTTGTTGATTTTGACTAAGCTAACGTTTTGATAGGTTAGGGATTCCCCTCACCCTCTTCCTTTCCCCTCTCCAGNTTTAATATTAAGTTTAATTATTTCAGGATTTGTAAGCAACAAAACTTTTGAATTGGAGGGAGATGAAAAAAAATTCGACATTAGAGATAAATATTTATTTGAAAACATGTTTATAGCCAATTAAATTATTAGTTATTAATTATTGTAATAGGTTTTATTGTTAATTAAAATCAACAATCGGATACAAAAAAATATTCAAATTTGGTAATGGATCATATTGAAAGACAGGGTATAAGATAAATGGTTTTAAGTTTGATTTGTTTAATTTAGATTTAATGTTATTAAAATATTAATAATATATTATATTAAATTATATCAACTATTATGACCTAAGAGCATTGATCCTAAAAGATTTAAAGATAGGGAGTCAGTGGGATAATCAAGTAAGACTCAAGGTGTGTGATTATATTTTTAAATTTTAATAACTTCAATACTTTTAAAAGTATGCTTGATTTCATTTATGCTCTAGTTTAATTAGATTTAAATTACAATATATTCTTTATATCGTTAGACAATAAAAATTTGCATGATAAATAGTTGTATATTAACTTTCCTTAAAACATCAAATTATTCCATGATCTTTAGAGTTACGCATGTTAAGAGTTTTACGTAAAATAATTGCATAGTGAATTACTTGTGAAATTATTATATTATTGCATTTTATTTTGATTCCAATAAAAATGAATTTATTCATTAGTAAATGAATGCAAGTGTCTCATAAGAAAGAATGTATGTTATGAAGAATAAAATATTGTATATATGAATGCTTGTATATGCATGCCAAGAGAAGTTCACCCTCTTATGGTACAGGCCAGGGGATGCCAATGTACCCTCACACATAGATGTTATTCTATATCCCCAGACAAATATGATGTTTAGATCGCTAACTGCTATGTCAATGAGAGAATATCCGTTATGGGCGAGCATAATTTTTCATCTCTAACAATCTTATAGTTTAGTTCACGAACCGCTTTGCCGACGGGATAATATCGGTTAGACGTGTGCTAGTTTATATTTTGATAGTGCTCCTAAGACATATGAGAATTAAGAGTATGAAGTATATTAAATTTTAACACATTACACCTTGAAAAATAAAATAAAATAAATGCATGTAGAAATTCTGGATTTCTTCCATGAGCAAACATCTATGAATATGTGCCATGAATTATTATATGATTTTCCAGTATATTTGGAGAGACTAACATATATATTGCCTTCTTTTTCTTGGGTTACTGTAGTTTAGAAATGTGGTTACTCCACTGGATTATCTTAGGTAATTCATTATATTGTTTTAATATCTTTTTAGCTTTTAAGCTTTTGAATAAGATAAATGCTAGAGGAGATAATATTTATAGATAGTGATGATAAATTGAAAATTAATTTTTTATTTGATCAATTTCATTGCCTCCTTTAGCGACTCTTTCTATTTTATGTGGATATTAAATTCTTAGTGATTTAAATAAAATGATTGAAAACTTAATTTTACTCTTTGACCGTTTCTTTTGCCTTAGTTAATTCTAAGACCCAGACCAAGTCGTGGTAATAAGAATATTTTTATTAATGCGATATTTAATGTAGGATGCTTGACTCTTAAATATGTTGAATATGGTTCTACATTAAAATTTAGGACATGATATTTTAATCATTTCTTTCACATTTTTATCTAAATATTTAATTTCTAGCCATCAAATTAAAATCAAAAAGCCAAAATTGTTTATTAAAACATGTTGGTTCTTAAAAATTGGTCATGTTTATCAGTTTAACCGCCAGTTTTGGCTAGTTCTAGTTGGGCCTTTGCAGAAGTGATTTTGGGCTTGGAATAAAGTTTGTAAATCACATTTAGAATTGAATCTTCATACTAGTTTAAGTACTCAATGACTGTTTGGCTGTCTTGTATTTGATTTATCAATTGTTAAACTATTGTAGATTTACAGTATGTAAACATTAATCTTTCTTCATAGTCTATTTTTCTTGTCAACTCACATTCTGATTGGATGATTAAAATTTTTGTTCACTCACTGGAATCCTAGATACAATGTATTAGCAGCATGTAACATGTTAAAAATTTTTGCTTGCTACATCTAACTCCTCACTAATTAACATTCAAAGCTTATTTCAGGTGCAAATAACCAATTAAGAAAAAAGCATTCTATTCACATCCTTCACTAAAATTGGGAACATCAACCTTCACATTTTTTTATTAATTTAGATTCACGACGGCATCAGTCTAGATGGATTCCATGATTTATTTCATGATGTGCATATTATCGATCATCATGATCATCATGATCATCACTCGAATAATATCCTTCAAGAAGATCTTGATGCTTTTAAACAATCATTATGTTCTCTTTAGTTTTTAAGATATTAATAATCTTTAGATCCATATAGTCTCTACGGATTGGGATGCTTAGGTTGGGGATGGTTAGACTTTCTAATATCATGTGGAGTTTAGGAAGTGGACTAAAATTTCTATGATGGCATGCCCTCGAACACTGCTTCTAATTAATCATTTAAGGTTTCTTAAGGACGTTCAATCTTATATGATTGATTTTTTATGGNATGAATGCTTGTATATGCATGCCAAGAGAAGTTCACCCTCTTATGGTACAGGCCAGGGGATGCCAATGTACCTTCATGCATAGATGTTATTCTATATGCCCAGACAAATATAATGTTTAGATCGCTAACTGCTATGTCAATGAGAGAATATCCGTTATGGGCGAGCAGACTTTTTCATCTCTATCAATCTTGACGGGATAATATCGGTTAGATGTGTGCTAGTTTATATTTTGATAGTGCTCCTAAGACATATGAAAATTAAGAGTATGAAGTATATTAAATTTTAACACATTACACCTTGAAAAATAAAATAAAACAAATGCATGTAGAAATTCTGGATTTCTTCCATGAGCAAACATTTATGAATATGTGCCATAAATTATTATATGATTTTCCAGTATATTTGGAGAGACTAACATATATATTGCCTTCTTTTTCTTGGGTTACTGTAGTTTAGAAATGTGATTACTCCACTGGATTATCTTAGATAATTCATTATATTGTTTTAATATCTTTTTAGGTTTTAAGCTTTTGAATAAGATAAATGCTAGAGGAGATAAATATTTATAGATGGTGATGATAAATTGAAAATTAATTTTTTATTTGATCAATTTCATTGTCTCCTTTAGTGACTGTTTTTATTATATGTGGATATTAAATTCTTAGTGATTTAAATAAAATGATTGAAAACTTAATTTTACTGTTTGACCGTTTGTTTTTGCCTTAGTTAATTCTAAGACCCATACCAAGTCGTGGTAATAAGAATATTTTTATTAATGCGATATTTAATGTAGGATGCTTGACTCTTAAATATGTTGAATATGGTTCTACATTAAAATTTAGGACATGATATTTTAATAATTTCTTTCACATTT
>JXCR01148737.1:0-15459 GCA_002079205.1 Phalaenopsis hybrid cultivar | reverse complement strand
TTGAGTTTTCTGTTTGTCCAAGAAATAGAAAGTGTATTCCACAAAATTTGATGTGCTTATTTTGTCATACCTATATCCAACAAAGTTGGCTTCAGAATATTTTATTTGGTCAATTGTTTTTGTTCCCTTAGGATACCAAAGACCTAATGAGTTTGTGCCAATAATTATCAAATTTATATTTTAACAGTTTTAAAATGCAATTCCTTGTGAGATGCTTGCTATTAGCAACCTTGGGTTTTCTGGGGCTTAATAGCAAGGATCCAATCATGTATTGACCGCAGTTTTCTTCTTCGTATCTTTATATTCATTCTTGTCAAGCAATCTCGGGACACTTGGCTGGATATCAATGAAATTTTTTGTCCTCAAAGCCAATTTTCATGATAACATTATATATATTTGGGTTGGCATCGTNTAACAGTTTTAAAATGCAATTCCTTGTGAGATGCTTGCTATTAGCAACCTTGGGTTTTCTGGGGCTTAATAGTAAGGATCCAATCATGTATTGACGGCAGTTTTCTTCTTCATATCTTTATATTCATTCTTGTCAAGCATTCTCGGGACACTTGGCTGGATATCAATTAAATTTTTTGTTCTCAAAGCCAATTTTCATAATAACATTATATATATTTGGGTTGGCATCGAAAAAACAATTTGATGATTGCTTTATTTACAATCTAAGAAAGAAATTTAATTTTTCCTATCGTACTCATTTAAAAATCGCTTACCACAACCTTTGCAAATTATTCTCAAAGCAATATATTGGCCACATCAAAATTGATATCATGGACATAAATTTGCATTTCTAAAGATTTTTTTAATTANTGATGATTGCTTTATTTACAATCTAAGAAAGAAATTTAATTTTTCCTATCGTACTCATTTAAAAATCGCTTATCACAATCTTTGCAAATTATTCTCAAAGCAATATATTGGCCACACCAAAATTAATACCATGGCATAAATTTGCATTTCTAAAGATTTTTTTTATTGTTTTAATTTTATGTTAACACATCCTTCGACAAACCCATAATCTACAAGAAGTTTCACCTAATATCTCATTCTTGGTATTAGGAACTTGTTTCAAGCGATATAGAGACTACATAAATTTTTTTATTAGTGATTTGGAAGGCCGGAAATTGCTAAAGAATGGAGGTTGCTCAATATAATTTTTTTAGGAAATAATGTCTTTTTAAGTAATTCTCTTCTAACATCCTTCTGTACGAGCNTCTTGGTATTAGGAACTTGTTTCAAGCGATATAGAGACTACATAAATTTTTTTATTAGTGATTTGGAAGGCCAGAAATCGCTAAAGACTGGAGGTTGCTCAATATAAATTTTTTAGGAAATAATGTCTTTTTAAGTAATTCTTTTCTAACATCCTTCTGTACGAGTTAAGTGTTTAAAACATGCATAGGAGACTAAAAGTTTGTAGCTTCAATTCTTGTTTTGGGAGCAATGGTCTATTATATCAATTTCCTCATGTTGAGGAACCTTTACCTTGGCAATGGTGCATAAGTTTTTAATTGAAACGAGCCGGCTCGTGAGCTGCCTTGAACTTGACTCATTAACGAGCTCATGAGCCCAGCTCATTGAACCGCCAACTCGAGCTTGAGCATAGATTCGAGCTTGTATATTATACAACTTCGAGCTTTAGCTTAGCCTGAATTGGCTTCATTGCTCTTCGAGTAAGCTCGTTTATATTAATTAATTATTTAATCAATCCTATTTCACATATAGTAAATTAAATTTTTACTTTTCCATAAAATTTTAATATATTTTTATCAAAATCGAGCTTTTGAGCCGAGCTCGAGCTAAGGCCATATTGCCATGAGTTGAGTTCAAGCTCATGCTCGAGCTCGAGCTCGAGCTCTAGCAAACCGTAAATTCTCACCAATCAAGCTCGAGTTTAGTGTTGTTTGAGCTCGATTCGACTCATTTACGCCCCTAGTACATGACCAATTCCACGAAGTCATGCATGTACCCTGCTCATCATCTTTTATTCTTTCACACACATCCATTTGACTTATAAGGAATTTCGCTAATTTTACTTTTGCCTTTATTTCATCAAGCAGGAGGAAACCTCGCTTTTATCTGAATAAATTGAGAACTCCATTCTGACTCTGGGAACAAATTTTCTGCCCTGTGAACTACTCAAATTGAGAAATTATCTTTTCTGTGTTACGTGAGTTCCCAGTATGATTGAAATCTATTTTCTGAAATGTAG
Organism: Phalaenopsis hybrid cultivar; assembly: GCA_002079205.1. NCBI lineage: Eukaryota > Viridiplantae > Streptophyta > Magnoliopsida > Asparagales > Orchidaceae > Phalaenopsis > Phalaenopsis hybrid cultivar. The sequence goes on along the minus strand of JXCR01148737.1, from coordinate 13,235 downwards.
TATGAATTGAAACTTAGGGATGAAGACCATGATGGAATTGACAAAGCAATTGACTGAAACGACCTCTACATCGAAGCCTGATAAAGTTCATGACCAACTATTGCATGGAGCTGTTATGGAGCAGAATGAGAACAAAACGGTGGTAGTAGAGAAGCAGACTGCACAGCCACAGCCACAGCCAAGTGAGGCTCTAGCTTCAGGAACTGTTACAAAACAGAAGGTAGATTCAAAAATACTGAAAAGTATTGGGGCAGAGGTGTCAAGAGGGACTTTTGTGGTGGGAGGCTCACCGGTTGGTTGGAACTTTCTTCTCTATCCTGGGACCGAACTGGTTTACTATGGCAGAACAAAGGAAAGCGTACTTGCTAGCCGTGCTTCCAAGTAAATGGTTCTCCTTGCTTATAAATCATTTTTTTGTTATCATTTTGTTATTAATATAAAAAATAGAAATTTAATGTTGTTCTTATATGCTATTTTACTTTGGTTAGAAGTTTTGGTTATTATATAATTACCTCTATTTAGTGATTATCATAATTTTCGTTTCTTAGCTTTATTGTATTTTTATTTCTATTTTTTTTTTAATGCTATTGAATCCATTTCTTCAAATCAATGGAAAATACATGGGAATTAAATTATTGATTAGACAGGAGTTAAAATTATTTAATTTAGTTTGAGATGAGTATAATATAGATTTTAACTAATTGTTTTTTTTTATGTTACACTTCTTTCAAAATAAATCACCGTTTTGTTTTATTTTGTTTTGTTTTTTTATTTTTTTATTTTTATTTTTAACCTTATTATATTTTAGTCTTTCTGTAAACATTAATCTACATAGCATTTGAAAATCTTTGGGATAGGGTTTTAGATTTTAGGGAAATTTACATTACCCAGCACATAATTTTTGTATTTACATAGCTCACACCTAAACTTTCATAATTACATACATTGCACTTTAGTGCTTTAAATAGATGCATGAAAAGAGTGTATTTAAAAAAAAAATAGTAATAGTATTATTTTTGATGTGATATTAAAGATTTGAGGGCTATGTGTGCAAATATGATTTTAGGTGTGAGATATATAAATACACAAGAATTGTGTATGTAATGCCCCTTAAATTTTATTCCAGAATGATGCTATAGGAAGTGCTCAGGTTTAGTCATAATACTTTTTATTGCGTTGAACTTCATAAGATACATAGGTAGTTTGTGGATTCCTCTCCCAAAAAATCTCCAGCTGGTAAAGATTCTCCAAGTTATGGCTAAAATTCTCGAACTGTTTCATCGCCTGCGCCAAAGTTGTGCTTTTGATGCTCAATCATAGGAGTTGTTACGTATATCTGGACGACTGTCCGGATGGGCCGCCGTGCAATCCATGACTGCGTGGCCGCATCCGGACTATCTTAATGTAATAATTTTCCCAACCATAGAGCTACCTACTTGCCTCTATAATTTACAAGTGATAAAGAATATCACAAACATAAAAATAAAATTCATGTTTGCAACAAGTGATTTTAAATAACAATTTTTTATTCATTTGCATCCTCTCACTATCACTTTTTTTTTATTTAAATAATTCAAAAGTATAGTTATGGGCTTTTGCATTGAACCTGATCCAAACTATTAAGTAGAGATCATCAACATGAAATATCCCATCATATTTTACTCTCCAATAGAAGAAGCCTAATTGTTTCCATAATTTGTGACTAGGCTAGGATAGGTTGCATCTTAAAATTGTTACATCTTTTTCCCGCACAAAATCGTTAAAGACGTTTGAAGGCCTGATTGGGACCAGTTTTATTTTATTTATTTTTAATGATATTTGCTTAATATATTTTTGAAATATCATTTTTTATTTTTAGAATCTATCAAAATAAAAATTGATTGTCTTAAAAATGGGTTGATTTCTTGATCATCTTAACCATATTTTTTTTCCAAATTAAAAAATAAACAAAACAAAATAAACCCTAAACAATAATAATAAATAAAGGTGGCACAATAAGGTTATGTTTAGGGCGGGCAATTATCCCTTGAAATCTAAGATTTTTCTATATAAATAGTAAAATTAAATATTTTTTCTTTATGCAGTTTAGGCAAGTTAATAATTTATGCACTTCCTTTTCCCTCGATATATTTTTTGCCCGTTACTTAAAAAATAAACACATGGTGATTTTGCCCATCCTAAAAAAATAATGCTGATTTCACTAAGGGCCTGTTTGGGGCAGCTTATAAGTGCGGCGGCATTTTCGAAAACGCCGCCTACCCGTTTGTTTCGCACGTTTCATAGATTATATCAAAACTGCGTTTTATATTTTCTATTGCACGTGTCGCCTGGAGCTTATTTCACTTCTTTTATGCCTCTACCCCTCTCGCTCACGAAACCTACCTCGCATCTAATGGCGATGAGTGAATTGAGGAGAGGGAGGAGCGTGACGCTCAGGCGAGAAACACGCGGTCGTTGATATCTTTTTCCAGGAACCGTCCCATAAAGCTTGCTTAATGTAGGCTGGATCGGAGGAGCGTCGGTGAAGTTCGGAGTGGGATGGGGATGGCGATTGCCGGGTCTGTGCGGTGGCAGGGGACTTTTTGGCGAGGTTCGTTGATAGGGAGGAGGCGAGTTCGTGGGACAGATTGGGGGTTTAGCCACGAGAGTGAATACGACCTGGCGATGATGGTTAGCGATTTCTTAGAGGATTGGAGTGGTGGTGTTGAGTCGCGGTATGACAGTGAGAGTGACTCTGGGTTTCCCGATCCTAAACTTCTGGCGGAGAACGTTCGGGTGAGCTTTCATTCCGCAAATAGGATTTCCCTTTTGTTTATCTTCTGTATTTGGCTAGTCGCTATCTGAATTTTTGATTAATTTTAGTTTCAATTGCTTGCTTAATGTTAGTTATATTTAGAAGTTAAAAAATGAATATAAGCTCTATCAATTCCTTAAAAAAAAAATAATGAACTACGTTCATAAAGAGTGAAAATGAAATATTTATCTCTCTACAAGCAATCAATTATGCCCTGATAAAATTTATTCTCATTTGTCTATAAGCCCTGTTACACCCTGCCCTCCTGCACCATTGATTTTAAGTTGTTTACTTGCAATTAGGCAATACTGCAGAGGCGTTTTTATACGTATTAGAATTTAACATCCTTGCTTAGAATTTATATTGCTTGATAGTTTCGCAACATCTGGACAATTGTACGATCATTCATAAGGTTTAGAAAATGGATGACCGTCCTGATTTCTCCCAAATAGATAGGAAAGGAAGTTGTTGCTAATGGTAGGTTATTAATGATTTTTTATTGTCGGAATTTGATTAAATTAATTTGTCTTGAAATTGTTGGTTAGATCAAGCTTTTTTTTTATTAAATTTGTAATTGCAATTTTTACACAATACATTTACTAGCAAAAAATAAGTTATTTGTGCAAAGAGCATAATCATCACTAATTTTTTATGGTTTGTCATAGTTATCAGAATGATCTATTGGATTGATGCAACCTGCAGCTTGCAAGGTTTATTAATCTATTAGCTACTACCAATTTCTTTAGTCACTGTTTCTGAAAAAATTGCTTAATTAATATCTCACAAAATGCAAAAAACTATAAAAATGTTTGTGCAGTACCTTATGATAGAATCATTTTATTCTTCGGTCAATTTTAGTAGTTATATGTTCAATTGTTTTCATTTATTCTTTTGATCTTTCGGTTTATGTATTCGAGATAATTTATTAGAGAGTAACCTTAGATGGTTTGGTCACATTAAAGATCGACCATTTGATGACCGAGTTAGGAGAGTTTTGTTTTATATTTGACATATGTTAAGGAAGCTAGAAGTAGACCTAAAAGAACTTCAGCCAGTTATTTTATATTTGACATATATTAAGAAAGCTAGAAGTAGACCTAAAAGAACTTCAGCTAGTTGTTTTATATTTGACATATGTTAGGAAAGCTAGAAGTAGACCTAAAAGAAGAGCATTATATGCAGAATCATGGAACTTCTCAAATCAATCACATAGATCTGCACGCAGAAATCTATCTTTGAACCTTAAAAGCCTCTCTTTCAAAAATCGAGATGAGTTTGGTCGTTATATTGTTGTTGCAAACAGCTCGACTGCGTGCGATCGAAATGATAATTTTTCCAAAAACAGCTATAAATAAACTGTTTGCAAAACGCACAAACAAAACAACTAAACAACTTATCTAAAACAGGGGTAGAATTGTCATTTCTCCAAAATCAGCTGTTTTCCAGACGCACAAACCAAACAGTCAGACAACTTATCCGAATCAGCTGCTCATCAGGATAAGCTGCTTATCAGCAGAAGCTGGATAAGTTGCAGTTGCCTCAAACTGACCCTAAATCAGTATTTTTTTTTTGAGTTGGCAAAATTTGATATTTAAAGTTGGCTCTTTTTTCTGCCAAAAAAAAAAAAAAATCCTAAGGGAATCCCTAGACTGAACTTTTCATCAATATTGCAGTAGAGTAGATATGTTACAACATGCACATCTGAACTTAACGTCATAACACACCCTACCAATGCATTCGATACCTCAAACGAAGCCTTTATCCAAGCACAATAATAATCAACAACTGCATTGGGTTTTGAAAATTTTAGTGGCCACACTCATGCATGACAAGGTTGAATTTTATTTGAATTATCATTATTATCTGCTGCATTTACACACAAACCACACAATTCTTATGTATTTACATATCTAACACCCAAACTTTTATATTTGCATGCATAGCACTCAAATGATCAATGCATTTTGAAATTATTTAAACATCGCCCACAAACTAAATTATAGCTGCTCTTATCATGAAATGAAATTGGAGTATATGTGTGCATTTTATGAGGTTCAATGATACTTGCTATGAGGAGACGTTTGTTCGCTGCCTAACACTTATTCTGAGGTTTACTGGATGTTGGGATTCCTACATGTTAAGATAGCATTAGATTAAAATATACCATTTTGTTAAAATTAGAACTAGTTTTAACATTATGATGATATTTTATATTATAATGTAATGTCTTTTTGGCTAAATAATTCTAAACCCATAAAATTGCTTGTTTGGAGATAAATATACAAATTCTTTTAATTAACTGGTGTAAAAATATTCAATCCTAGTTTATACGAAGTCAATATCATTTTTAAAAAGAGCAACTAAATGACTTAAAGTTAACAAATGATTAAGGCACTCTACATAATTTATACAATCTATGTGTTTACACAATGATGAATTATTTGAACTATCAAGAATATGCCATTCCATGCCACATTGAAAATGATATTTTTCAATGATTTGCTTCCAAAGGTCCTATTAGGGAACCTCTCAGAGAATGTCTTTGATGGGATGTCTCTCAAATGGTCTTCTCTGTAGAGTTGACATAGGAATTCATCTTAGGAAGTTCTTTTAAAGCCTCAAATTCCAAGACTTCAACCCAAGACTATCCTAAGCCATGCATGTATCTTCTTAAGCATGAAACTGGTTTAATTTCTAATAATTTTTATTGAACATCTCATTAAATATAGGGAACTATGCTATATAATGGTTGCTTAAATTTATTATGCAACAATACTACTAGAGCGCTCTTAAAAACACCACACTACTCAATAATTACTAATGTATGGGTCTTCACTCTTAAATTAGCTTTACATGTCAAAAATCCCAAACTTATTTATATTTAATTCTTTCCTCTACTACAGGATGTAAATGTCATCAATTAGCACTGGCTCAATTGCATTATAACAACTTGCAATTTGATTGAGCCAACTTTCATAATCATTTTCACTCAATTATGCATAATCTTCACAAAGCTCTTTGCTTGTGTACTCAAACAACAATAATAATCTTAGCCATTCACTTGAACCAAAAAAAATTGTTCACTTAAGATCCTATAAACTAAGGATAAGTTATCTTATTATAGCCTTGTAGCCTTGTCCAAAGACTTACCTTGCAAACTTTTAATGCATCATTTAAGATTGATGATTGCAATGACGGGGGTTTTAAAGCTCATAAAGATTATTCTTTAAATCTTCTCCACCTCCCAAAAGACCATATTGTGTCCTCAACTTTATATATTTTTTCTTCTTTAGACTTAGTTTGATTATTTTATTATATATTTTATCTTGATGTAATCTACTTATTGTATTTTACTTCCCAATTTTTTTCCAATCCGGTCACTTTTAGGAGAGCTTCTTACCGGTTTAACAACACCTTCATTACATTCATATATTATCGTGATTCTAATCTCCTCTCAATTGAACTTAAACTAGATATAGTATTTCATGTTATTCTACTATAAATTTATATATCATATTTTTATTTTACTCTTTATCTCTCTCTTTCTCTGCTCTCTTCTAAAATAACAAATATAACATCTTTATTTTTATTTTATCATTTGAACCATTGAAAATGTCATTTCTATATTCTCTCAAGAATGTAAGTTCCCTTACTTTCATAGAGGAGATGAAGAACTCAGAGTTATAGACAACCAAGAGAAATTATTATTTTCTTTTTTGTCTAAAAAGGGGGATATACATGCCATCGTTAACGAAGGTGGCATATTGTATAATCCAAAAATGGTACACAAGTTGATAAGTGAATCAGAGAACAATTAAAAATATTAACTAGAATTAGAATTATTGTCATAGCTTTAGAATTCCTTATAACAATGAATTTTCAAATTTTTTAAAGGAGTATAATTAGGTATACTTGTATATTATGAAAAAGATATATAATTCCTTTCTAGGTGTATGGTTGAATATTTTATTCTTATTAATAATATAAATATCAAATTTTGTCATTGCTAAATTAAAAAAAGTGATTAAATGATTCTATATGGAGACTAGCTTGGTAGATACACCATTGCTAAGACCATGCATAGGTTACTTACTGCCATCAATAGAGTTTTCTAGCAATGAACCAAATTTCATTTAGTAGATCTCGTCCCATAAATCAAATAAAATTGATGAATAAAAAATCTGATAATTAAGCTATAATAATAATTCATGAAGATTTGCTAATTAAGTTCAACAACTATCAGTAAATTATCTTGTTTCAATGGTGTTGTGGTAAGTATTAAATCTAATGATTATATATTAGAAAGATTAATTTTAGGCATCCTAATTATAGGAGATCTATTTGTGTGATGTTATCAATATTAGGAAGCTTGATATTTGGTAACCTAATTAATGAAGATTTAATTACAAGATTTTTCTATATTAGAAATATTCCCAATTTGTATGCCATCATCCTCTTTTATTTATAAAAGGGATTAGAGATAATATTTATGTGTGGAGTTGCAACCCTATTTAAGTCAATTTTTCTCTCTCGAATTAATGATAGTAGAATAACCCCTCCCAATGGATGTAGGTAGATTTACACGGAATCACGTAAATCACATCGTATTTGACTGTTCATTTGTTGTGTGATTTTATTTTTCTCATTATTTTGCACAATAATTTGGTATTACAATTGTATAGAGCTATTCCAGTGAAGTCATAGACACAATGTAAAGATAACAGAGCAAGTTAAGTTACAAGATATGATGGAGCCATGGATGATAGCATATTATCAGTATTTCAACATTTACCATGACAGTGTAAATGATATCATCGATTTATCAGTTGGTTATGCTTCTGTCAACATCGAGTTGATGAGATCTGACAGAAAATAGAACTTTAACATGTGGCAATGCAAAGTTTTGGATGTGTCATGCTCTTTAAATTCACAGGAAGTTCTTGATAGTGATAAATTTCCTGAAGATATGTTAGAGATTACTTGAAGATGAGCTGGAGTACTTGTGACTTTATCTGAAATTGCTTACTTTAGAAGATTAAATATATGGTGATGATAGAGACTTATATTGAAAAATTGTGGAGAATGTAGAAGAACGAATATCTCACAAGGGCATGGAGAATCGTCTTCATATGAAGTGTCGACTCTATAGTTTTCAAATTAGACGTGGGATTACTATTGATGAGCACTTGAACACTTTTAAAAAAAATTTTGGTAAATCTGTTAAATTTGGATGAGAGTGTTATGGATAGAGACAAGACATTTTTTATGTTAAATTTGCTCTCTGATGAGTACAAAAAAATTATGATGACACTTATTCATGGGAAGAAAGCCTTTAATCATGATGTGGTGGGTAAAATGTTGTTGAGCCAAGATTTCCATTAGAGGGACAAGGAGTTTATAAAGATAGAGTTGCTTGAGACACTTACACTCCAATATGATAGATCCGAGAAGAAGAAGAAATGGACAGATAAGGGCGTGATCGACAATACTTCTAAAAAGTGGGATAAGTCTTGTGGGTGTAGTTTTAGAAAAATATTAGTGTGTTTTCTATTTACAGACTGGTCATTGAAAGAAATTGTTTAAAGTTAAATGAGAAGAGAAAGAGAATTTGCCATAAGGTGAAAGTTAATCTTATTGAAGAGAGGTGCAACAAAGTGGATTTAAATGTATCACTATATACAGTTTCTTATAGTTTGTATATATAAGATTCATGTTAGAATTTGGACACAGGTGCTATCTATTTCATCTTTTTCTATCGAGAGTGTTTTCGTATGTGCAAGAAGTTTGATAGTGGTGCACTAACTATTGGTAATGATCAAGCTTATCATATGATTAATATGGAGATTATCTTTTTTAGGATGCATGTTGGTACTATGAGGGAGCTAACTAATATTAGAAATGTTTTAGATATTGAGAAGAATTTATTCTTAGCTGGTGCCTTATAGGCCAAAAGCTATAAGGTAGTTATTGAGACAAAAATTATGAGAACATGTCATGGAGCACTAATTTTTATGAAGGGGGTTCATCATCATAACCTTTAATATCTTTAGGGTAGTACAATGACTATAACTACTGCTATTACTGATAATTCCTCTAATGCCACTATATTGTGGCATATGTTATTAACTTTTGTTGGAGAGACTTCACTTCAAACTTTACTGAAAAAAGGATTAATCAAAAGAGAAATCACTTACAAGCTTCTATGAATATTATGTGTTTTATAAGAAAATGAGTATTTTTTGTTATTGTCACCCACAATACAAAAAGTACTTTATAGTATGTGCACACAGATGTTTGGGGCCAAATGAAGATGACTTTATTATGTAGGAGGAGATACTTATCTCTTTTTTTGATAATTATTCTAGATATATTTGGGTGCACATCTTGAAGTGCAAGAAGGATTTGCTAGAGATTTTTATGACTCGAAAGAATTGGAGTAAAAAAAAAAGATATAGTGTATCAAATTAGACAACGGGAGTGAATGCACATTACATTTTCTCTTGTAAGTGTTAAAGAGCTGTGATAGAGCGCCACTTCAATGTTCGAGAGATACTGCAGTAGATTAAGGTGGTAGAGAGGATTAACAAAACATTGGTGGAGAATGTTTAGCATATGTTATCTAATATTTTTTTTGGATAGAGTTTATTGGTTCAAGACCACAAGTTATGTTTGTCATTTGATGAACAATCCACCTTCTAAATATATTAGAAAGAAGACCCCAAAGAAAATGTGGTTTGGGTATCCTTCTAGAAATTATGAGTACACGAGCGTGTTTGGGTGTCGAACTTCTACCACGTATAGAAATATAAACTGAAATCACGAGAAAAGAAGGTGATATTATTTGCTTAAGGCATGGAGTCAAGTGCTTCAAATTTTTTGGTTAAGCCTAGAAGAAGATTTTCATTAGCAAGAATGTTATATTTGATGATGCAAGCATGTTGAAGCATCAAGACTCGAAGCATGTGAAATGTTTTATCAGAACTACAAATATATATCAGAAGTTGGAGTTGTTGCGACTTCAGTTGTTTCATAGAATTCATCCATTCCTACTCAGGTGTCTGAATTAGTTGTAGCTCAAGAGGTACTTGTTGACATTACTCAGAAAGAGGTTGAGGAAAATGTTCATGATGAGGTCCCTACTTAAGAATTTATTGCTAAGAGCAAGACTAGTCTTTGAAATATCTCAAAGCCAACTTGGTTGAGATATCACATTGCATTCATACTTTCAACTACGAAGACCAAAATTTATTGCACTAGAAGGAAGCAGTGGAGAGCTTAGATGGTGATCATTGAAGAGAGGAAATGAATAAAGAGATAGAGTTTTTTTGAAAGAATGCTACCTGAAGTTTGTTGAAGCTTTCTCTAGAAAGGGGAAATCATTTAGTGCAAATGAGTGAATGCATAGAAGAAAGAATCTCATCGAGCTTACGTGCAGTACAAAGCTAAGTAATTGAAATTAGAGTTTACACAATAAAAAGAGATTGACTATGACATGGTGTTCTCCTTACTGGTCAAACATGTCTCTATGCGTATTTTGTTAACACTTATAACACAATACAATCTGATTTTGAAGCATTTTGATGTGAAGACTACGTTCATACATGGAGGTTATAAGAGAAGAACTATGTATTGCATTTGCCTGGATATAAAGCCTAAAAATACTTAGTTTATAGACTGATTAAGTCCTTATATGGTTTGAAGCAGTCACCACTGCATCGATACAATGAGTTTGATCAGTTCATGATAGGACATGAGTACATAAGGAGCCAATACAATCATTGTGCCTATTTTAAGAAGTTGGTCAATGTTGAGTTCATATAATTATTTCTATATGTTGCTGACATGTTGATTGCATCTGTCGATCAGATTGAGATTGGTAAGAAGAAGAAGCAACCATCCAAATATTTTGAGATGAAGGAGTAGGGTGAAGCTCACAAAATTCTTTGTATAAAGATTCTCAAAGACAAGATAGTTTGAAATGTTTGACTCTCATATGAAGCATATGTTTGGAATGTACTAAAAAAGTTTTGGGTTGATGACTCAAGCAAGGCGGTGAGTCTATCAATTGCATCTCACATTCAATTGATTTTAAATCATTGTCCTAAAGATTATCTGGAGAGAAAATATATGTGATCGATTTTTTATACTTGTGCAGTGGACATTCTAATGCAAGTCATAGTTTGTACTATACCAGACAATGCTCATGTAGTTGGTGTTGTGAGTAGGTTCATGAATGATCCAAGAAGGAGTTATTGACAAGTTGTGAAGAGTATTATGAGGTATTTGAAGGGTACAAATGATTTTGTATTGGTATTTGAAAGACAACCATCTATTTTTGGTTTGTGTGTCAGTTATACTGATTCATACTATGTAGGTGATATAGATAGGCGTAAGTTCACGACTGACTATTTATTCACATTCACAGAAGGATTAATCAGTTGGGGATCAATTTTTCATTCTGTTGTTACTTTGTTTACTATGGGGACCGAGTACATGACAATCACAAATGCGATGAAGGAAGTGATATAAATGTAGGGCCTATTGGATGATTTGAGAGTTGATGAGGAGTCTCTAATAGTATTTTGTAATAATCAGAGTGTGATATTATTGGTCAAAAATCAAGTTCATTATGCTCGTACTAAACACATTAATGTGAGGAACCACTTTATTCAGGACTTGATTGATGACGATAATATTCTGTTGAAGACGATAAATAAGAGGAAGAATCCAACAGACATGCTTATAAAAATACTACAAGTCCATCATTTTCTGTGATGTAGAAATTTGATGAACATTTGAACTTATGATTAATTGCTCATTCAAGCAATTTGACGAACTAAATGAGGCTTAGTTCATTTGGGAGTGAGGTTCTTAGACAACTATTTTGGTGCAGTCATTATGGTATTGAATCTAATGTTGTTCATCTCACACTTATCTAGAAGTGAGTGATAAGGTGAAGATTATTATGGAAAATTTGAAATTTAATGATTGTATATTAGGAAGGTTGATATTAGATAATCTCTAATTACAAGATTTTTTCTATATTTGGTAGCTCGATATTATGTAACCTAATCAGATGTGATCTAATTACAGGATCTTCTCTATAGTAGAAATATTCCTAATTTGTATGCCCTAGTCCACTCTTTTTTGTAGCAGAGATTATGCTGAGTTTTATGTGTGAAGTCGTAATCCAATTTCGACCATATTTTTCCCTCTCCCCACCTGTTGAGAGTGGAATAACCCCTCCTCATGGATGTAGGCGGATTTGCATTGAATCACGTAAATGACACCGCGTTTGATAGTTTGATTATTGTGTGATTTATTTTTTTACATTGTTTTGCACAACAAAAGGTGCACCAATCTCTATTCACCACATCATCCATGCGTGCAAGGACACTCGAGGAAATTGAAAAGGCCGACCCAACGAGTTTCAATTGGTTCAAGGACTTTTTATGCACTACTCTGGGCAATTTCAGGGTTATTGGAATTGTCATGCATTTAGCCATTTCACTCACATCATTTGGTCGTTTAATCTTTAAACCAATTTTAGAAATAAAAGAAAGTCCAGTTGATCTAAATTTGAGATCGATGCATTGCATTTTAAATTTATATTTAATCAAATCAGTATTTTGCCCCAACAAACAGCAAAGCCCATAAAATTTATCAATATTTAAAAGGGAATGTTCAATACAGACCACAAAATTCTTATTTATTTACATATTAAATGCCTATGGTTTGATATTATATTTATAGATCCATGATGTTATAATCCTATCCAAGAAAAGATTTATTTTTCATTTAAAAAGTTTTTTTTTCAAGGAAAGTTGAGCCCAAAAAGCAATATGAGCGATTCGAACCCACGACCTTACAATAAGAAACAAAACCCCAGTCACTATGTCGCGGGTAGGGTTGTAATTGAACTAATGCACTTGATGCATAACGCAAACTCAACTCAATACTCGATTATGTTTGTTCAAATTAAAAAATAAGTTTGGACATTTTTTAAAAACTTGGAGCTTAAGTGAACAAATTTGAATTTAGTCCAACTCTCTTGTTAATTAATGTTCATGAACAAAATTCTTTTTTTTCCAAAAAATAACTTGTTTAATGCTTTTTTACTTATATATTATTTAATAAAATTTAATTAATAAGAGCATATTTAATAATGAAATATTATAATTTAATATAGATATCCACATCAATTCAAAGATTTATTTATTAATTTTTTTTATTTCAATGGAATAATTTGTTAGTCCTTATTTATACTATTTGATTTAAAAAAAAAAAAAGTTACTTATAACTTATATATTGTTTTATTTTCTTGATATTAACTAGTGATATGATATTTTGAAATATATTCAATTGTATATATTATTTAGATTCCTAAAATCATTTAGTTAAAAATTTTATATAAAAAATTAACTACCCTTTTAAATTTGTA
>JXCR01148732.1:63766-85268 GCA_002079205.1 Phalaenopsis hybrid cultivar | reverse complement strand
AAAAAAAAAAAAAAAAAAATTTCGACAGCAACCTCTTAAAATAGGAGGCAACTGATATGTTCTCAAAAAATTTAATCCTGCACAAATCTCAAAGCATTTTGAATAATAAATGTGTCATATTCAACTTCAAGATCATCCAAGACTTTGATCCCAACAATTTTATTGTCAAACTGACCATCTTGACAAGGCGAGCCCAATAAAGCCAAAATCTATTTGATTTGAGTCTGATCAAGCCATTTAAGTGCAATTAGAGACTTTAGATGAGTAGTTAAATGATTAAATGAATTCTAAATCTGACAAACTTATAGACAACTTGAGCATCTTGTCAAGCCAAATCCAACGATGTCGAGATCACTCGATTTTGACATCATTAAAGCACTCAAATGCTCATAGAACATCATCCGATCAAAGATGTCTCTCTGGGTCGTCCGATGGAGTCATCCAGATTCATGTGGTATTTATAGAGGATATCACTCACAAAATTTATAAATGGATCATACTCTCTGCATGAAAATGGACTTTGGACCAGGAGTTGGAATTGGAGGAGAAAACTAAATGTGTCCAATCTTTTGAGGGTTTTTAAGCTCCACCAGTGTCGCATCGTTGCAAAATGGTCGTCGTTGTCGTTGTCGAATCACTGTTTTTCTAGTCGACATCGTCGAGTTGTCACAACCAACAGACCATCATCGTGGCATCTCAGCCACTGCAGACCAGTCTTTGCCACAGTCAAAGTGCAATTGCCAAGTCGCTGCCACCACTGGACCCTATTATCACTTCCTTGCCACTACCAATTGGCCGCCTCCACCATGTGATCAACTATTAAGCGGGTCATATCATCAACCCGTTGCCACAACCAGTCCACCGTTGCCGCTTCCAAACCACCTTCGATTAGCCGCCACCACTACCGGATCGTCGTTGTCAGGTTGTCGTCGTTGAGTCGCTGCAATCGCCGAACCACCATCCCCGTTGTCGCCACCACCATCAGACCAACGTCATTGCCACTTCCGGACCACTGTCGCCTCTTCCATAATATTGTCGATCGACCACCACCATCAAGTTGTCACCACCACTGGACCACCATCGAGCAGTCTCCACTGCCATACCACTATTGTTACTTCGTAGCTACCAACGACCGGTTGCCACCATCACCAGATCTTCATTGCCTAGTTGCTGACTTCAAGCCAACGAACCACCGCTTTTCTGTTACCTCCGTCAAGCCGTCACCACCGTTGGACCATTGTCTCCGCTTCTCGGCCATCGCCATCTGGCCGCCACACCAAAGACATTATCAGCGGGTTTTCTTCATTGCAACCAGATCACTGTGACTTCCTCAGCATTCTTTGCCTCTTCCCTAGCGAAAGTCACATCCCGCTGGTGTAATATTGCTTTGAGCTATTCAAGGCCCAATAAATTTTTGTAATATGCATCGATATTGTAAAACTATTTTAATTGTGCTAGACCTCATAGTTTTTGTCCATTCGGGTTTTCCATGTAAATACTCTTGCAGTCTTTTCTATTAATTCTTTTTTTTTAGATGTGTACGTATATCTGATCTTTGTACAACATTAATATGTTAATATATCACTCTATTACTATAAATTTATCGGCACTCAATAAATCTTTTTCATAAATTAGCTGCTAATCATTCTCTCTCTCTCTCTCTAAAAAGGAATGGTCCCCACTCTTTATTTACATACTTAAGGGCCCTCAATATTCTCTTTTATTAGTAGAAGAATTATCCTCACCCTTCGAATTCAAGCATTTAGTTTACTTTTAAGTGGCTGATTTTATGAACACTTTCAATTATTACTAGCTTCAAGTTATGCCATCGATACACTTGTAGGAGAAAAAAAGCCATTGATCCACTTGTAAGAAAAAAATAATGCGATTTGGACATTTTCACTGGCCTCTACTAATCTTCGATATTGCATGGATTGTTGCTTTTTAATTCATACAATTGTCGTCTCCCGGAAGAGAAAATATTCTATCCGGACAGTCAATCACTAGCGGTCACCTTGTCATACATGTTATCGGGGGATAACGTGACCGTCAGTGATTTGCCGTTCGAACATACAAATGTCCAGATATAATATTTTTTCCTCCTAGAGAGTTTCAACATAATCATCTTTAGTGATCTCCTTGGCCTTCCAACATCATATTTCTCTGCTCGTCCAAATGATACGTCCTTAACTTTCAAAAGATGAATTGTTAGGACTAACCTCAATCACCAACTAGACAATTTCTTACATGACTTTACATGCTACATGGATTCATGCCACCTCCAACTTTAGGGAGAAGACTAGCGCAGTTGGCTACATTTGTTTCATTGATTTCTTTACATCATCATTGAAGATATACTACCAATACTTACTACCTCATATTTTGCATTGAAACCATCTCCAAGTTGAAATCCTTAGAAATTCAAAATTATCATCAATATGAACTATTTTAATAAGACTGGGCTCTATGATTTATTCCATTTTTTAGTCTTTACATGTAAATTCTTTTTGTTATATGTTTATTTATTTATTTCTTTGACTATGCTGAGCTATCTCTTCAAATTAAAGTGACTAAAATCTTTCACTATTTTGTGATTCATGCCATGCAACAACATAATCTATTTTCTTAGTAGCTTGATTGCATAATAAATTATGTTTAATTTTTTGAAAATAAAGATCATTATTTTGAAGCGATAAATACTATGGATAACATTTTAAAAATAGAAATGCAAGTAATGATATACTATAAATAAAATCCACTAATCAATTTATTTCATAACATTTCACAGTATATGTTGAATTCAAAATTGTTCAGGAATCACATCAAAGGAATTGAGCGGAAATACCACTAGTCCTATGTAGTCGGCTGGAGATGATATTTTGATGTAATGTTAAAGAATCGAGTGGTATACATATAAATATGAATGTGTTATGATATGACTCTTATACCATATAGGGACAGACGCTGAATCGAAGCAAAGAGCAGCAGAGCGGAAGAATTTGTCCAAATCGGGAAGTTACGTGGGTTTAGGGTGCGGGGGTAACGCTCCGGGGTATGGTATAAGGGTAATGTTGTAATTGCGTATTGTTCTCAGGGTTTACTCCTGAGATTATACATAGGCATGTTAGTAACCCCACGAGGTATCCCTGATTTCTGTATTTTCTTTTCTGAATAATGAAACAACTTGTCGCTCTGCTTACGAGGACGTAGACATCTTTGCCGAATCTCGTTAAATCTTTGTGTTCTTCTGGATTTGTGTCGATTCATGTTTTCTTCGCCCTAATTTCTCAACAGAATGCTTAGGTGTTAGATATATAAATGCATAAGAATTATGTAGTATGTAGGTAAATGCCCCCCATAAATTTTAAAGAATTTAAAAAGATTTAAAAATGTCAGTAGAGTAAATTTCAGAAATCTGAAATTTTTCTTAATTTAAACCAAAATTTACCTAGAATTGATTTTAGATTTAAATTTAAAAATCCCTTATAAATTACTTGAAAAAATTTAGGCAAAACCTTATCTAAATCTTACTTAAAAGTTAAAGGAGCACTTTAATAACCTTTATTGCTACGTAATTCATAGAGTGAAAATTAGGATCTGTTTGGGGCGGCGGTGTTGGGTAAGTTGTATTTTGATAGCGTGAAATCTGTGTTTCCCACAACTCCTGGCTAGGTGCGGTGGCAATATTCTAGCTGCCGACCTTAAAAGAAACTTGGTAATAACCATCACAATTTTTTGAGAATTAAATTATTATTTGGCAGCTTCACAACTACTCTTTAATAAATTTCAGATACCTAAAGGAGACAAACCTTTAATATGCTTTTGACTAGTGCCGAAGTAATTAAATCTCTTATAATATTTATCTCACGAGTCGGAATGTTTCAACAATTTTCTTTTATTCAAAAATCAGAACGGTATGTTTTTGGTGTAGCTTTATATATGTGGGCATTTAAATGGTGGGCCATCTTGAAAATGACCTTCAAATACCAAATTATAATTACATACATACCACTCAATTCTTATGTATTTACAAATCTCACATCTAAACTTTCATTTTACATTTATACCACCCAAATTCTTTGGAGTATTTATAAATTATAAAAAGGGATTTACATCTACATTATTAAATTCTTATGTATTTATTTATCTAAATCTTTATATTTATTTATATGCCACTCAAATTGTTAAATTGTTAAATTGCAACAATTATATGGTTAATATTAATTTATCTAAAATATCGTATATCGGTTAATGTTAAATTTCAAACTTAGGTATGTTCATACTTATGTATTCATAGGATGACAAGTTATCATCTTAATAAGAGTTGTGGGTAAATTTAGCCTTGGGATAATAAATTATTAGCGAGTGATATTAGTGTTTAATTTGATTGTAACAGATGGTCAGGCATATGGTGCCTCCCCTAAGTTATTTTTGTTCGTGTTCTCATTATATTGCTAAATGGCAATATGAAACTATTTTGAATTATCTTACAAAGAATGTGTGATGATGGAAACACTTTCTTATCAATATACTCTGAGTGACATGATCAGCTTAAGTGAAATTTTTTTCATTGGCGTGTATGTTATTTTTTTAGGTTAGGAGGGCTCTCTTATAATAGATTATAGATGGGATAACTTCGTAGTTTTATGTAAATGTATTGAGTCAGCCTTTACCACAATTAGAGATGATTGAAAATCTAC
Source organism: Phalaenopsis hybrid cultivar (assembly GCA_002079205.1). Lineage (NCBI taxonomy): Eukaryota > Viridiplantae > Streptophyta > Magnoliopsida > Asparagales > Orchidaceae > Phalaenopsis > Phalaenopsis hybrid cultivar. The sequence continues at coordinate 80,568 of JXCR01148732.1, read as the reverse complement.
AATCATGGCAATAGATCATACAATGAATGTTTTCTTTGAGGATTATCCCCCTCACTTTAAGGTATCAATTGGTCCTTATGGGCTAGAGGCTTGGTTGTTAACTTGTCATTAGTGGAAAAGAACTTTATGAGTATGAGTTGCTTAAAAAGATAAAAAGGGGCCAAATCCACAAATCATTCTCTATCCATTGAGGTATTTCATTAATGAACTACATAGACTAATCATAAGTGATGCTCATTCAATGCAAAACAATCATAAGAGCCAAGATTAAATATTTTTGTACATCAATACCCTTTGAAGGAAATTTCATTCCATTAAATGATATGCAATGGTTCAATTGCCATGCTTTTATTCATACTCTTATTATTTTTGGTGGGAACTATAAAAGACATATTCACAGAAGTGTCACAAGTTTTCTACTTTTTAGCTATTGCCATATTACTTATAATTATGATTCTTTTTTTTTACTAAGTAAAATTAAACTACTTAAGCTATACACATAGTGGATGCTAGTCATTTGACTAACCACAAGAACATTTTATATTTGCAATTTGTATTTTTTTTTCATTTTCTTATAAGTGTTTTAATTGAAATTGACTTTATAACAAATAAACTCCTAGAAAGAATCAATTTTCTTCATTATTCATTTGAGTAGTAAAAGATCTCTTTTTCTTAATCAATAATGTACAATCATATGAGAATAATTCAAGAAATCTTTTTTTATACATGCTTTTTTTTCTCTCAAAATTTAAGGGTCCAAATGATTATGAAGTTAGATGATTTGATTTAGGGTCTAAATGTATAATATAAATGGCTAACTATGAGGTGTAATATTCTAGCTAGTCCGAAATGTTATATATCATAGAAATTGGAGGCCAAGTTTGAGATATTCTACAGAATATTGGTCAAATTGAAATTTTTTATTCATCATAAGCGTAAAACATTTATAATTATTGATTCGAACAAGTAGAAGTAAATTGATTTATGAACCAAACATACTAATAAATGTGACTAAGAAAGGTGCCAAGAAAGAAAAAAATAGAGAAAACCTAAAAATGGGAAGCAAAAAAAACTTCTGATAAAAAGAGAATGATAGCTAACAACATTGATGTTAATGTATGAAAGCAGTCTAGGTAAGTTTGAATTGAACCCAAACTTAGGTTGAAGGGAAGGAAAAATAGAAAAGGGTGCTTAAATAGATTGAGAGAAAGAATACACATAATACAATCATAATAGAGGTGATTGAGTGATTTTCATCAACGTCCACTATAAGAACTTGCCAATCATGTTTATTATAATTTCACTTGGAGGGAAATAGATAAATATAGGTAGATACGTAAGAAGGAGAAAATGGTTAACTTGAATGAGATAGTTTGAAGATGTATCCCTAGTCCAAGGGATCATAAATCTCTCTCCACTTTGTTCATAATAAGTTTTAGACCCATTCATTTGATATTATCTACTATTTTTTGATAAAATTCAAGGACAATTATGCACAATATGTCCTCAAGAATACACAAAACAAACCTACACACATATCCACACACACACACACACACACACAAATGTATGTATGTATGTATGTATGTAATTTTTTTGCATGCATGTATGCAAGTTATCATGTTTAACTTCTATTATTCTCATGAATCTTATATATTTCATATAATATATTCATTAAATTGATTTTATGCCTTGCTATGCTTGATAAAATCACATGCCACATTTAAATAGTAGTACATTCCATTTTTCTCTTACATATTTTTCGCTTGATCATAATTATTGAATATCTAAGATTTAAAAATACCAAATTTTTAACCACATCAAATCTTAACCACTCAAAATTTATGCTGAAACTTAAGAAAATATGGATGAAAATTTGACAAAATCTTTCTATACACTACAGTAATTTAGCCCATTACTGACGGTCAAATACCATCGCTAATAATGCAAAACCGTAGGTAATATATCTACCGACTTTAGCGAAAACTAAATTGACATAGCAAAATTATTTGTCGGTAATAAAATTACCAATGGATTTAGCGGCAGTTTTCATTAACCAATGAGTACACGACAATCCATGACCGTAGCTAGAGATAAAAAAAGATGCAATGTTTAATCGTAGATNCTTACTTAAAAGTTAAAGGAGCACTTTAATAACCTTTATTGCTACGTAATTCATAGAGTGAAAATTAGGATCCGTTTGGGGCGACGGTATTGGGTAAGTTGTATTTTGATAGTTTTTGTTAAAAAAACTGTCGTGAAATCTGTGTTTCCTACCACTTTTGATTATGTGAGATGACAGCATTCTAGCTGAGGTCCGACCTTAAAAGAAAATTTGTAATAGCCATCACAATTTTTTGAGAATCAGATTATTATTCAGCAGCTTCACAATTATTTTTTAATAAGTTGTAGGTACCAAAACGAAACAGACTTTAATGTGCTTTGACAAGTGCCGAAGTAGTTAAATCCGTTAGAATATTTATCTCACGAGTCGGAATATTTCAACAATTTTCTTTTATTCAAAAATCAGACCGGTATGTTTTGGGGGTAGCTTTATATATGTGGGCATTTAAATGGTGGGCCATCTTGAAAATGACCTTCAAATACCAAATTATAATTACATACATATCACTCAATTCTTATGTATTTACAAATCTAACATGTAAACTTTCATTTTACATTTATACTACCAAAATTCTTTGGAGTATTTATAAATTATAAAAAGGGATTTACATCTACATTATTAAATTCTTATGTATTTATTTATCTAGTATTTAAATCTTTATATTTATTTATATGCCACTCAAATTGTTAAATTGTTAAATTGCAACAATTATATGGTTAATATTAATTTATCTAAAATATCGTATATCGGTTAATGTTAAATTTCAAACTTAGGTATGTTCATACTTATGTATTCATAGGATGACAAGTTATCATCTTAATAAGAGTTGTGGGTATATTTAGCCTTGGGATAATAAATTATTAGCGAGTGATATTAGTGTTTAATCTGATTGTAACAGATGGTCAGGCGTATGGTGCCTCCCCTAAGTTATTTTTGTTCATGTTCTCATTATATTGCTAAATGACAATATAAAACTATTTTGAATTATCTTACAAAGAATGTGTGATAATGGAAACACTTTCTTATCAATATGCTCTGAGTGACATGATCGGCTTAAGTTAAATTTTTTTCATTGGCGTGTATGCTATTTTTTAGGTTAGGAGGGGTCTCTTATAATAGATTATAGATGTGATAACTTCGTAGTTTTATGTAAATGTATTGAGTCATCCTTTACCACAATTAGAGATGATTGAAAATCTACAATCATGGCAATAGATCATACAATGAATGTTTTCTTTGAGGTTTATCCCCCTCACTTTAAGGTAGCAATTGATCCTTATGGGCTAGAGGCTTGGTTGTCAACTTGTCATTAGTGGAAAAGAACTTTATGAGTACNATCGAGTAAAAATCGAGTAGCAGTGTTTGATGATTGTCGATGGGCAGCGGTCAATGAGGGTCGATATCTATAAAGGCTGAAAGCTATCAACATATAAGTTATAAATTATAGATGTATTTGTGATACAAAATTAGCAAGGAGGGGTCGTTGATGGCGACGAGCAAGGGCGGCTGACAGTGACCTACGTTGGCCAACATGCGGTGCTCTATGGTTGTCAGCTGCTACAGAAGTTGAAAGTTATCGCTGAGTCTTCAATCCAAAACATGCTCTAGAATTCATTCTCTTCGATCTCCTCCCTCCACTCAAGTGAAAAGCGAGAGTGTCTATTTATAGGTTCCAATGGAAAGACATTTTGGTTCTTGGATGAATAATTTTCCCAATCATCTGACGTAACAACCCATATCCCCTTAATTATACGATTGTTTTTTAATGATATGATGACCTTATGGGCCTTGAAATTAAAACAAACTTAGACTCGTTGGGTTGCTCTCATTGACTCGCTCAACTTAAATATAAATATGTCAAATTTATAGTTGATTTGACTATTTAATTGATGATCCAAAACCTCATGTTATTGTTTAATGTTAATCGGAGCATGATTAGACTCAGATCGAACCATTTCAACATTATCAGGTTCGTCTAGTTGAGACGATTTGTTTGATTATAACCTTGCTAAAATATGGGGCATGAGTGACCTTGAAGTTAAATATGAAATATTTTTTTTTGCTTAAAAGTACCTCAAGTTCCGCGTTAGATTATAAAAATTTATTAAGGACAACATCTGTTGGTAAACAATTCGAGATCCAACAAGATGTACTTTGATAGGTGCGGCAGCGAATCGCATAAGAGAACGAAGCTGCACATTCAACTTCGACAGTTTACTGCAAGCAGTAGTTTCTGTTATCCTCCGCGCCTGTCATGAACCGTTTCACGTTCGGATTACACAAAATTGCTCTCTTTTTTATTCATAGGATTAGAAGCAGCATGTGATTAGTTTTATGAAATAACTTTAAAAATGTTTTGAAAACAGCAAATTTCTCAGTAGTTTGATCTCATGCATAAATACATCGGCTGGGCAGAGCCTAAGTTCGAAATCATATTATTTTAGATTTTTCGATCAAAAGTTAAGGGGAAAAAAATCTTTGATTGTCAATAACAGGGACTTTTTTTATGCTAAAATCAACAATATGAGATTTATTAATGTTTAATTAGTGTTCAAAATAAAGATCTTAATGGTAATTTTAAAGATTTTCATCTATCGGACTAATTGACACTCACAATTCAATAGCTAGTGGTATCAAGTTTTTTTAATTTGGCCCAAAAAAAAAATAAATAAATAAAAGATTGGAATTAAACAATTCAATGGTTTTAATATCTTATAGAAATACGTTGATCTAATTTGATTTGGCCTATTTCACATACATTAATAATNATAGATGTATTTGTGATACAAAATTAGCAAGGAGGGGTCGTTGATGGCGACGAGCAAGGGCGGCTGACAGTGGCCTACGTTGGCCAACATGCGGTGCTCTATGGTTGTCAGCTGCTACAGAAGTTGAAAGTTATTGCTGAGTCTTCAATCCAAAACATGCTCTAGAATTCATTCTCTTCGATCTCCTCCCTCCACTCAAGTGAAAAGCGAGAGTGTATTTATAGGTTCCAAGGGAAAGACATTTTGGTTCTTCNAGCGAGAGTGTATTTATAGGTTCCAATGGAAAGACATTTTGGTTCTTCGATGAATAATTTTCCCAATCATCTGACGTAACAACCCATATCCCCTTAATTATACGATTGTTTTTTAATGATATGATGACCTTATGGGCCTTGAAATTAAAACAAACTTAGACTCGTTGGGTTGCTCTCATCGACTCACTCAACTTAAATATAAATATGTCAAATTTATAGTTCATTTGACTATTTAATTGATAATCCAAGACCTCATGTTATTGTTTAATGTTAATCGGAGCATGATTAGACTCAGATCAAACCATTCCAACATTATCAGGTTCGTCTAGTTGAGACGATTTGTTTGATTATAACCTTGCTAAAATATAGGGCATGAGTGACCTTGAAGTTAAATATGAAATATTTTCTTTTGCTTAAAAGTGCCTCAAGTTCCGCGTTAGATGATAAAAAATTATTAAGGACGACATCTGTTGGTAAACAATTCGAGATCCAACAAGATGTACGTTGATAGGTGCGGCAGCGAATCGCATAAGAGAACGAAGCTGCACATTCAACTTCGACAGTTTACTGCAAGCAGTTTCTGTTATCCTCCGCGCCTGTAATGAACCGTTTCACGTTCGGATTACACAAAATTGCTCTCTTTTTATTCATAGGACTAGAAGCAGCATGTGATCAATTTTATGAAATAACTTTAAAACTGTTTTAAAAACAGCAAATTTCTCCGTAGTTTGATCTTTGCATGCATAAATACATCGGGTGGGCAGTTCAAGAAAAATCGCTTGGTTGCTTAGCTTGTAAATAGCAGTGTTTCAGGCGATCTTATGTAATTATCTCCTTTTTTTTTGGGGGGGCTAGAAAATTTTAGTAAGGCCTAAGTTCGAAATCATATTATTTTAGATTTTTCGATCAAAAGTTAAGGGGAAAAAATCTTGGATTGTCAATAACAGGGACTTTTTTTATGCTAAAATCAACAATATGAGATTTATTAAAGTATAATTAGTGGTCATAATAAAGATCTTAATGGTAATTTTAAAGATTTTCATCTATCGGACTAATTGACACTCACAATTCAATAGCTAGTGGTATCAAGTTTTTTTAATTTGACAAACTTAATAAATAAAAGATTGGAATTAAACAATTCAATAGTTTTGATATCTTATAGAAATAAGTTCATCTAATTTGAATTGGCCTATTTCACATACATTAATAATAAAAAAAAAAGGATTATATAAATTATTAAAATCTATAAGTTTATAATTATTTTAATGGCTCATTTACACAACACAATTCTTGTTTTCATACATTTCAAACACCTACACTTTCATATTTATATACATACCACTCAAATATATAACCACACATCAACATATCATAATCACCNAATAATAAAAAAAAGGATTATATAAATTATTAAAATCTATAAGTTTATAATTATTTTAATGGCTCATTTACATTACACAATTCTTGTTTTCTTACATTTCTAACACCTACACTTTCATATTTATATACATACCACTCAAATATATAACCCACATCAACATATCATAATCACTTTTTTTTCAGAAGTGACATGCCACATTAATACAAGCCAGGCCTATTAGTTAAAAAGATAATCTTTCAACTAAAAAATGAGGTGGTATATACATAAAAAAAGAAAGTTTGGGAGTTAGATATGTAAATACATAAAAATTGAGTCGTAAGAATGCAAAGCTTCCGTATAAATACGGGCGACATTTAATCGAGTAAAGTGGATATTAACCCAAATAGATCGTTAACTCATTATTAATATAATATGTAACTTTCTAAAAAAAAAAAAAAAAACACTGGTTAACGCCCTATGCTTATGCTGCCAAATTCCACTGGTTGTAACACTCAGAAATGTTGATCAGCCAACCTAAAAGAGGCCCATAGATTCATTAATTAACAATAAAATACTAAACAGAAAGCCATACAGTTTTCACTGCTATTTCCACAGGTGAAAGGAGGACCACTTGAATCATAAAACATGCATCTATGTGACATGGGAACTATAACAAAGAATTATACACAAACAAACAAACAAGCAAAATAAAAAAATAAAAATCAAGAAATCATAATCTATAACTAGCCTCAAAAGTAATTCTAGGCATGTACTTGCTGCCTGCCAGCCGTTGGATCTATTTTGGACGATTAGGATTCAATCCAAGTCAAAATCAAAAGGAATTGAATCACAGCCATTCAAAATAAATAGCAAAGCTGAAAAACAGTTATTGCACAAACAGCTAAAAAAATGGAAAAATGATGTATTTGGGCTCTTATTTCTGAGAAACTCGCAACAACTCTTTTGCCATAGAAGAGAAGGACCGAGCAGTATCGTTCATCTCAGATGACCGAGCTCCGGTATCCTGCCAATGGACGAGGTGCGCCAAAATAGCGGCAGGTGAGATCAAGCATTCATTTTGTTACAAATCTTTTCAATTATATATTTTTCTTTTATTTAAACGAGAATTTTATTTTTTATAAAATCTCAATTTTATGTGCAGCATTTCTAGGATTTCATGAGCTTATATATATTGGCCAGTGAAACAGATCTTATATAAGAATGTGTGAATTGTGATATTAGTAATTTCTTGCTAGGAAATATTTGATATTAGGGTAAAGCTCTTCTTGCTATATCAAAGCTCTTCTTGCAATATTATGATATAAGTATGATTAGAAGTTTAAGGAAATTATTGGGCTTATTTGAATACCTGCAACTTCCTGGAGTTGTCTTTCAGTCTGTCCTTGGCTATTGCGGGAACGCCAAGTTCCTGCATCAGAATGGAATAATTTTATAAAGATACAAAAAAAGTGAGATAATTTGGGTTTATCAATATAACATTTGAATGCAAGAGCAAAAAATAACGTCAGGTCATNGGAACGCCAAGTTCCTGCATCAGAATGGAATAATTTTATAAAGATACAAAAAATGTGAGATAATTTGGGTTTATCAATATAACATTTGAATGCAAGAGCAAAAAATAACTCAGGTCAANTTTAGATTCGACTGATGTTAAGAAAGATAGAGGTAGACCTAAAAAAACAGACATATTGTATAAAAAATGAACTTAATCTATTAGAATTAAATGAAAATGCAATACTCAATAGGACGCGATGGAGAAAGGATTCGTCTTAGTGGGATAAAGACTTGTTGTTGTACATATCTCATTCTATTGTTGTTTATACGGATGCAGATTGGATCGGGTCCATCTATGATCGACGATCAACCTTAGGATATTGCTCATTTGTGTGGAAAATTTTGTCACGTGAGCAATGCAAAAGCCGAGTTTCGCTCCATGTCTTTGAGTATATGTGAAGCTCTCTGGTTGCGCATCATGCTTTGTGAGTTACATCTACTAGTCTATGCTCCTCACCATTAACTATGTGACAATAAATTTGTCATTAACATCGCCCATAATCCAGTCTAGCATGAGCGCACCAAACATGTAGAGATTGACTGGTACTTCATTAATGAAAAGCTTGATTCGGCGAAGATTTGTATTCCATTTGTTCAATTCATTGGTCAATTAACAGATATCCTCACCAAAAAAACTTCTCGGCCATTGTTTGACTACTTCAAATCCAAGTTGAACATGATGGACATCTACACTTCAACTTGAGGGAAAGTATTAAAATTATTAGCCTAATTAATGCTGCAATTATTATTAGNATGAAAATGCAATACTCAATAGGACGCGATGGAGAAAGGATTCGTCTTAGTGGGATAAAGACTTGTTGTTGTTGTACATATCTCATTCTATTGTTGTTTATACGGATGCAGATTGGGTCGGGTCCATCTATGATCGACGATCAACCTTAGGATATTGCTCATTTGTGTGAAAAATTTTGTCACGTGAGCAATGCAAAAGCCGAGTTTCGCTCCATGTCTTTGGGTATATGTGAAGCTCTCTGGTTGCGCATCATGCTTTGTGAATTACATCTACTAGTCTATGCTCCTCACCATTAACTATGTGACAATAAAGTTGTCATTAACATCGCCCATAATCCAGTCCAGCATGAGCACACCAAACATGTAGAGATTGACTGGTACTTCATTAACGAAAAGCTTGATTCGGCGAAGATTTGTATTCCATTTGTTCAATTCATTGGTCAATTAACAGATATCCTCACCAAAAAAACTTCCCGGCCATTGTTTGAACATGATGGACATCTACACTTCAACTTGAGGGGAAGTATTAAAATTATTAGCCTAATTAATGCTGCAATTATTATTAAGCTTTAATTGCTTTCTTTATTTTCATCCATTTTTTATATTTATATATTTCTAAATTTAGGTATTTTCTTTTGTGGGTTTTATAATGTATATTTATACCACTTTCCTATCAATAAAACCATGTTAAATTTGAGTCTAGAGCTACAAGATTTCATTGATAGGAAAGAGGTGTATAAATACACATTACAAGACCCACATAAAAGGAAAAACCTAAATTTAGAAATACATAAATACGGAAACATATGAAAATAAAGAAAGTAAATAAAGCCTAATAATAACTGCGACATTAATTAGGCTAATAATTATGATATCTTCATCTCTAACTTTATACATATTATAATATTATTTTACCTTTTTCGAAGCTTAATGAAGTTACTTGAACTTATTACAACCGTGAATGAAAGTAAATCTCACTAAATCAAGTAATCTGTGTTTCTTGTATTTATGATCTCTACTATATTTATGTCTCGCCTTCATTTATTTTTTTAGTTGAAATGTTACTACTATCATTATGGACGCAAGAAGAAAAAGTACTAAGAAAATTGATGATAGAAAATAGGCGCTCATTACATTGCATTGCCATTATAAAAAAATGGCAATTTAACTGACATGCTACCATTGAATAAGCATAGCAGATGGTTAATATAATTTAGTACTCCTACTGTTTCCTTAAAAGTTGAAAGATGGATGAATTGAAGATCCAGCAAAAAGTACAGAGACAACAGTAGCTTACGGTGCCTGTTGAATATCCGTATTTCTTCTTAATCTGATCGACTGTCCCAGGCGACTTCTCATCTTCATTCTTCCCTTTTCCAGTATCCAACTTCTCCTCCGACTTGGGCTTCAATATCCCTGTAATAAAAAAAAAATCCACATGATAATGTTCTAGATTTTAGACGCCTGATGATATCATGAGAATGCCTGGAGTAATATTATGTTGCTACACAGAAACTAAAAGACAAATAATAACAGGAAAAATGGTTCAGAAAGAATGAGCTATGAATTCCAGAAGCAAATAATTTTCCATTACGCCCTATCAGAAAAAGACAAAATGATCATGCTAACCTTTGATTTCCAGAAATTTCTTGCCTAGGTTCTGTTTATTTAGAGCAGGAAAATTCATCCCTTTGGGTTTGTCTTTAGTGTCATCAAGATCAATATCATCTACAAAATAAAGATGAATTTGGCAGAAAGTGAATCACTCTGCTTAAGAAAAGTAGGTGGTGGTCAGAGGCTCAGAGGACATTACTTATATCCAACTCAGCGTTTTCTTCATTTTTGGCCAAGGTATTCATGATTTCATCGGTAGATTGAAAATTGGCCGTTGAAAATATGGTTGATAGTTCTTCAACATTATTTGAGCAAGGAATTTCAGGAACAGTTTCGTCCTTATTCTTTGACTTGCTACCTTTTGCAACCATGCCGAATAGACCCTGAAATAAAAAGATTACCTTTTTTAAGAAGTGGTTAAGTATGTTTAAGAGCGTGGTATCAACAAGGTAAAAATAGTACCTTATTTTTCTTCTCCTTGAGGGCACTCTGACTGGGAAAACTTTCTTGCTGCATGATAATACCCCTCTTGTAAACCCTACTGATAGACTCCAGGCTCCTGGCGGATTAGAAATTACAAATTAAGCAGATATAAATGAAAACACATCCAAAAATTACAGGATGAAACATTTCAATCAGTGATTATACAGACAGGAAGCAGGAAAGTAAGGTGTACACAAATGTCTAAAAATTCTCATCAAAGTAAAACCATGGATGCAGACAGAGAAATGAATTTAGAGTATTCACATCAACGATTTGATATAACATTATATATGGATGATGCCACAATGAGATTCTACGGATTAAGGTGTTATAAGGATTTTGACATGAGAACTTCCCTGTACATGAATAACATAATTCATGCTCTAGGCTTTAACAATTAAACAGATTAAACTCCAAATTAGTCTTTTGGCTATTCATATGTGACCAATTTACACCTAACATATCGTAATTATCTAATCCAATCCCTCAACTACACAAAATTAATCCAAAATGGTCCTCACAGGCTAAATTGGGATCAAATTTGTATGGTTGGAAGAGTAAAATGGGATCAATTTTGTAGCACAATTTCTATCTTAGAGACAATTTTGGATCAATTTTATATAGTTGAGGGAAAATTTTTCATGGAATTAAATTGGCAACACATGAATAGGTGGGGACTATTTTAGGATTTAATCTTAAATTACCTGTTGATAGTCTTCTGCGGAAAAATTGATAAGAAGAAAATCTCTTGATCTCCATTGGCCTAAGTCATTTTTTTCCATAAGTTAGCACCAGCTCATTCAGCCAAAAATTAATGACAAATTAATTTGTTTTACCATGAGAAGTTCTCCTTCAGATGAGCAACAGATGGCACCACTTGAACTTGGCCATGATTTCATTGCTGAATTTGTAAAACCTCTCACTGTCGTCTCCTTTAAAAGGGTTAGATCTGGGAGGGATCTGATTATCATGACCTGATTGTGTCAGTTAATGTTTATAGAGGTACATAACTTAATGCAAAACAAACGATGCATAATAAACTGCAACTATTACAAATACGAAGAGATGCCGGTGAATAGAAAAGACAACTATTAAAAACTTAAAAGCAACAGAACCAGAACATGTTTGTGATAGATGGAACGAAATTACTCTCACAAATTGAATATCACAACTAAAGTATTTCCATTAGTACCAGTGATTTTCGAGAACTGCTACAGTTAAGAAACAATGCATTTTTAGGAATTCAAGAGCATCATATAAAGTTACTCCTGAGAAGATAATTTTTCCTGCTCAGAAAGATGCTCAGAAAGAAGCTCAACAGCAAGTTTCTCATAGAAATAAAAGCCAGATTGGTTCATGTCCTTCCACAAAAAGTTTGGTGCACTGACAACGATGATACTTGCAGCCATGCACAACACTTATTTAATAGAAAAAAGCACTTATTTAATAGAAAAAAGCACTTATTTAATAGAAAATTAGAACTCCTTGCAAAAAGCATGTCCCAAACAAATATATACTATATATAAAACTTTGCCTTTTCAATGTTATCTTGGAATGTCTTTTACTTTGCCAAGGATGACAGTAACTTATGAACTTCAGTCCATGTTATCTTGGAATGTTATCTGCAGATTGTGGTTATTTCGGAGCCACACAGTAAATCTGTAATTTGGAGTACCCTGGTAAATTGGAAAGGCTATACATACCGAGGCTTCAATTACTTAGCCTCAATTGTGCCCTACAAAAGTTATATGTCCGTACAAAGACCTTCATTAAAATATCATCCGAAGAAACATTCAAAATGTTCCCACCATTACATGTAACCATGTAGACCTATTATTGATAAAATATCTATCATGACCCGGCTTAGGGCTTAGAATTAATCAAGGCAGGAAAAAACGGTCGAATGGTGAGAATTAAATTTTCTATATTCATTTAACAAATGAAAAAACCACTAATTAATTTAAATTAAAACAGTAAAATTAAGTTTATCTCGTAATTAGTTGTCCACATTTTTTATAAATATTATCTCTACTATCATATATCTTTAATCACTGAAATTAAACCTGAAAAGTTAGTTTAAAAATAACAGTGAGCTAAACAAACCAATGAATACTCATATCATACTCCTAAGTTACAGTAAAATAATGTTAAAAAAAATAATTTGCATGCAAGTTAAACTTTTTAAAAAATCAATATAAGCATTTAACATGTTATTCAATGAATCTTATAATATCATTAATATACCAATATCATTTTATGTCTGTACAACCGTCACAGGAGCACCATCTAAAATTGTACCACTTAAGACACTTCAATATCAATATATTTTTTGATTTACGTTCACGAGTACTATCACGACCCAACCCGAGACTTAGAATTAACCAATGAGGAAACAGACGATCTGAAACTGTGAATTAAATTTTCTATATTCGTCTACAATATAACAAATGAAAGAGCTACTACAAATTAAATTAAATTGGTACAATTAAAAATTATCTCGTTAACAGTTGTCTTTGTCTTCTATAAATATTTTCTCGTCCATCACTCATTTTTTAATAATTTAATTAAACCTGAAAAGTTAGTTAAAATAACTGAGTTAAATGAGCCAGTGAATGCTTATACATCTAAACTACAACAATACGAGGAAAAGAAAGAACAATATGCATGTCAGTTAAGCTTTTTTATAAATTTATATAAACATGTTATTCAAATAAGTCTATATTATTATCAAATCAATATCATTTCATATTCATACAGTCGTCACAGGAAACATCGTCTAAAAATTGTGTTATTTAAGACACATCAATATCATTTTCATTTACATGCATGAGTACAATAGTGTTCCCCCATTAGTACCACCAAGAGATACTTCATCTTAGTCAGTCATGCACATACAAGCAATTATCATAAACATATGTATTTATCACATTCAATTCATCATATTATATAAAACACATACCAAATGTCTGAGTAAATAGTTACAACATCTACAAGGATATGACCAATAAAGAAAATAATATTTTAATCAAAATAAAGAACACACAATATCATCAACTACAAACACATGGAAATNAAGAAAATAATATTTTAATCAAAATAAAGAACACACAATATCATCAACTACAAACACATGGAAATAAAAAAAATTATTACTATTGTTTAAAAATACAAGTAATCACCTCGATGACGCTTAATTCAACAAACTTTTGCCCTGACGCAGACTCTTTTAAAATAGAAATCTAACATAAACATGATATAAAATTTAATATATTAATTATTTCAAGTAATTATCAACTTTTTATTATTATTTAAGTATTAATTTTTTATTATACTTATTTTTCTATTCAATGTATATTATACTATTATTATTATTATTTCATAATTATTAAATCAATTTAATATATCATGCCTCCCTAAATCTTCTTCTTCCTCCTCCGCACGAAATCCAGACCGTGGCTTCTTGCCCTGCACGAGAGAGACTCGGTTTGAATGCTTCGACACAATTTCTATTCTTCTTCTTCACTCGGTTAGGGCACAATCAACTCTTCTCCTTCATCTTCCTCTTCAACTGGGCTAGATCAAAAGCAAGGAATTTCCTCCTTCGTCAAAACCCGCACGAGAAGTCGGATCTTCTCACACACCTCACACCGTCTCTATCAACACCGTTGCCTTCTCACTCGAGCTTCCTCGGTGACGACTAGGCACTTACACCAACTCAAATCTTTTTTCTGCATCGTTCTCAGGTAAGTTGGTATGCGACTTATATAGGCAACATTACATCTTCCCGATCTCGTTTCCCCTCCCCCGCGTTTCATTTGTTCTTCAGTTGTTTGTTTCCTCTCCCTTCCTCAATTCATCGTTTCTTCTTCCATCTTCATTTCTTCCTCTGTATTCCTTTCTTTTTCTCGTTACTTGTCCACATCTACAGAACTGTTATAGGTACCTTGGTATTCCCCTACTAGTACCATCAAGAGGTGACTCAATTATAGTCAATCATACACATACAAACGTCTAATAAAAATATAATTTTCTAATAATAAATATTCATTTCTCATTTACATAGCAATCACTANACAAACGTCTAATAAAAATATAATTTTCTAATAATAAATATTCATTTCTCATTTACATAGCAATCACTATACTTATAAATCATTCAATACTTATCATAATTTAAATAATACCATGCACATATATCATTCTTACAATATGAACAAAAATTCACTAAAATTCTAAATTTCAAATTTACAGTAATTTCAATATAACTAATGATAATACCAATTAATGTATTTGGTCTAGAAAAAATAAAATATTACATAGTATAAGAACATTAATACTCACCTTAATGTCGATTAATTTACCTTAACGTCGACTCNAAAAATTCACTAAAATTCTAAATTTCAAATTTACAGTAATTTCAATATAACTAATGATAATACCAATTAATGCATTTGGTCTAGGAAAAATAAAATATTACATAGTATGAGAACATTAATACTCACCTTAATGTCGATTAATTTACCTTAACGTCGACTGTTGAAAATTGGAAGCCTAGCATAATAAGGTATAAAATTTGTTTATTATTTTAAATAAACTATGAAATTTTCATTATGCAATCTTATATATATATATATTGAAAAGCCCAGGACTGATTTTATTGAAAAAGAAATGATACATAAAGGTTGTATGAGAGGGCCCAATAGTGGCACCCTTATCCATATGATACCAAGTATAGTAATACCCCAACAAAAAGATACAGATAGACTCAATAAAAAAGTAAAACAAATTTAAAACATGCAGAAAATAAGTAGTTAGGGATGAGCCATTTTAGTCCTGATATATAATATTAGNTCCATATGATACCAAGTATAGTAATACCCCAACAAAAAGATACAGATAGACTCAATAAAAAAGTAAAACAAAAAACATGCAGAAAATAAGTAGTTAGGGATGAGCAATTTTAGTCCTGATATATAATATTAATATTAAAATTCTTTTAACTTAACCTTTCTATCGGACACCTAATCACAAAGACATTTCTTCCTGTGATCAAATCACTCTCCTTCCCAGCAGTTGGCTCCCCTCGCACTAGTCTAGACGTTGACGCCTCCCTACTTCAAATGTTTGCACACCTTTCACTTCACAGTGCAGCGGGTATAAAAGATGTGGAGAAGCTACTGCCGGCATCTCATAGCCTCGGTCTGAAGGACCCATCGAACTTAAAACATCTCACCTTCATCAGTTGAAAGTTGGTACTTCTACACATCTTCATTATCTTTTGTCTCCAGTACCACTGTCCACTTCTTCTAAGACTCCCCGCTTAGTGAAGGAGACGACTCTAGTAGTAGAGCAACTGGAGGCGATGTTTTTGAACCCATGAAATCTAAAACACTTAATGTCATTGTGTTGGATGCACTGCTCCTCTCGGGCTTCTTTTTACTCTGATCAGCTCTCTCTTCTTTGTGGACAATGTTCACATCTTTCTCGGGCCTACTTATGTTGGCTCCTCCTGTGGGTGACTGTTTGAATGACTAATAGGTCCCGGTCAGCTTCTGTTATTTCTCCATCTTCAGAGTGAATGTTTGAACATCACTCAAAGCCTAGGAAGGCTACAACTTAATGGCATGGCTGATGAATGACTTCAAAATTCCCAAATAGTTGGCTATGGTATTCTCCTATAGCTCTCTTAGGTTAGATTTTAGCATGAGCTGCTCAAACTCAACTGTGAGCTCCTCTACTGACAATTCCTCGTGATGCAAGTGATGTAGTCTCAAGAACAAATCCTAGTAGTAGTGTGTGGTAGATACTTTATCTGCATCTCCTTCTTATTCCCTCAAATAGTGATCTTGCTCCTACCTTCCCTCCGCCTC
>JXCR01148732.1:46912-57206 GCA_002079205.1 Phalaenopsis hybrid cultivar | reverse complement strand
CAAATAAAAATCAGAAAAATATAAAATAAATTTCTCTGGGTTCTCTGACCTCAGAGAGATTTTCCAAAAATACAAAATATATTTTTCAATATATAAAGAATTTTATTTTTGTTAAAANTTATATTAAGTTGAATTATCAATTTTGTTAATATTAGATCTGAATTCAATATTTTTAATACCAACATTTTTTTGGCTAATCTCAAGTTTAAATCCAAACTTTTTTAGGGTCAAATCT
Source organism: Phalaenopsis hybrid cultivar (assembly GCA_002079205.1). Classification (NCBI taxonomy): domain Eukaryota; kingdom Viridiplantae; phylum Streptophyta; class Magnoliopsida; order Asparagales; family Orchidaceae; genus Phalaenopsis; species Phalaenopsis hybrid cultivar. The sequence goes on along the minus strand of JXCR01148732.1, from coordinate 56,971 downwards.
AATTTAAAAAGTATTTAATTTGATTTAAAAATATTTGGCCTTATTTTGGTAACCCAATTTCTATATGTATAAATCCCACTAAGTGAAAATTATTTAGATAAAATTATTTTTGAGGACTACCGTCAGTGTTCTATCTCTAATCCAAATTATTTGCGGCAACAATAACAAGCCTAAATCCCACTAAGTGAGATCGGCTACATGAATCAATTTTCTCCATTGCGTCTTATTAAGTGTCATATATTCATTTAATTCTAATATATTAAGATCATTTTTATGCAATATCTAACTGTTTGCAGCTAGCATTAAATTGTGTGAAAATCCCCCCACACCCTCTCTCTCCCTCTCACACACACACACACAGATAAACACACATTTTCTCTTATTTATTTCAGGAGAGAAGGTATGGAGCAAGTAAAAGAGACAAGAAAGCGCTTACCTAAGATATGCATTAGTAAACATCTAGATGGTTTCTTGGGGTGTATTCCACTATCGTTCATATCATTTCCCGTATCCTCTTCAATGGCTATGACCGAGGAGTCCTCCGTAGCAATCAACAAAACATTTTTCAAATAACCATTATGATTGCAGCTCTCAAACTGCAAAGCTATGGTGCCGGTATAGATCTGAGTGGGGAATTGCTTTTGGTATAAAATTGAACCTCCTTTTGTATCAACAACAAATACCTGAAAGGTACAATAGATAAACTTAGAAGTGGCGGGCTCAAACCTTAGAAAATTGTGTTATATTTCTCAAAGATAATGATCAAAAAAATAATTCTCATTAAAATGCCATTGAAAACTTCCATGATTAGAGTAAAAAACTCATTATACTTTCTCCTTCTACAAAAATTTAATTACAGCTACATCAAACCACCCGCTGTTTGGCGCCAAAGTATTAACTCGGCGCTTGCTGTTTAAAATCTCCCTAGAAAAAAGGAAACTACTAAACAATTGTTTTGCAGATAAGTTAACATATGAACGATTAGTTACAGGTGAGAAAGCTTTAAAAATTATAAATCCATTACTCCCATGCAAGCTGTGGACAAGGGTTTCGTTTTGTAAATACAACATTTTGGTTGCAGTTGTGAATATATTATGAAAGTTGTTAAGCATTGTTAAAGCTGTTAGTACGGAAACTTTTATATCAATAGGGTGCTCAATCCATAGCAAATGGTATGGATTTATTTCATAGGACCTTGGCACGTGGTACTCATTTCCCTACAATATGGAAAGAAATTCTCTCATTTATATAAGTATTAGACTATGATAAATCCTAATCTCCGTCGCCGACCCCCAACTCCAACCCTCACCCGTGACAAAATTTATTGGTTCAGGATACCCTGACTTAAATTTGCTTCAAAGCCGTCCAATTTTTTTTAGAGATGAGCAAAACACGATTATTCAATAAAAACTTATATTACACATTTTGATAGCAAATATGATATCTATAAAGCACATTATGACTAAATTTAAGTCAAGATATCCGAACACATTTTCCCTCCATTCCCACCTACTTCCGATCTCACTCAGCCCCATTATATTACACATTTTGATAGCAAATATGATATCTATAAAGCACATTATGACTAAATTTAAGTCAAGATATCCGAACACATTTTCCCTCCATTCCCACCTACTTCCGATCTCACTCAGCCCCATTCCTACATTCAACTCGCTGCTTGCAACACCTACACTCTGCTCGCCCCACTCCACATGCTCTCACAAATGTCTTGCCGCACCAAACATTCTCCTAACTCTCCTCTTTCTCACTTCAATTGTGCATCATAAGCTCCAAAAACTTCTTCCAACTCTCCTGAAAGAGTTTTTTGGGGTCTAACTCTACATTATATCTTAAATAAGATAATATCCAGAAATGTTTCTCTAATTTTTCAAGTATTTTATGAACTTCTTTCAGGTTTCCTATATATGCAAATCCAATGGTTAATTAACTGTTTCAATGATGAGAAACAATTTTCAATTAAGGCTAGCATTTATGTGCTAAGGGCTTCACATATAGTGGAAGCAATTGGTTTTAGCTTAGGAAAATTTATCATCTTTAGCTTTGAGCAAATAAAGGGGGAATGATGATGAAACCAATCAAGACCATATGATTCTATCATCCCGGGTTGTGACGGAATCTAATTTGCTTGGTCAAAGAAGTTGGCCAACCCAATTTGACCAAACGATCCTTATCTGTAGTCATAGACTACAAAACTTTTTAAACGGGATTGAATGTTTGTTTAAGGGGACAATTTTAAAATTATCATAGCTAATAAAGGGCTTCATGCCCTATAAAATGCATTCCATGATTCATCACTCAAGAAATTTGGATCATTAAGGAAAGTATGGACTTGGTTGTGAATGCAATGTAATTGTGTCATTTTGCGATGAAATGCCTAATTAAAGAGCCCCGATCATAATCATTCTTTTTCAAGATGTCATTTAACAACAAAATCTCATAGTTAGAAAACATGTCTTGCTCTAACTAACATGAGATCTTAAGAGTAATAAAAAAGATATACATAATATAACATAGACTTTTTGTGAGTTTAGATTAATCTTAAATCTATCATCCTCGATAAATGAATTGATGTTTTATGCTTGAGGGAAAAAGACTTCATTTGAAAAGTTCTAAATTTCATAATTTTCTTGAAACAATTATAGTTTTGTGCTCCAAAAAACTGCGCCCCGACCTTCCTCGAAGATCAATAATGATGAGTGAGAGAGTTTTATATAGTTTAAGATAAACTTTTCAGAAAACAAATGAAATTTAGATAAGATAAAATCTTGAGATTTCACTCTCATTTTGCGAAGTATATATCTATGTTTTTTAAGATTTTCAATAAGTACAAACCCTTATTAGTTAATTATCCCCTCAATAATAGAAGAACACTTTCAATTTAGCTTTTAGTCATTAAGGTGTTTGATCGCACAACAAATAATAACAACAGACCTAAGTTTGGGACTATAGAATTTATCGATGCAAATTTAAAGCAAATGGTAAGGGAAATAATGATTAACCCGATCAACAACCGATGGTTTCAATGTCCTGGGTTTTTATGATCCCTAGTCTACGCAGAGAAGGTAGTCGACCCAACCCGTGTCACGAACCGACCTGAGCCTTAGAATTAACCAAAGTGGGTACAGACGGCCGGATGGTGAGAATTAAATTCTCTATATTCATTTCTATAACTAACATTTAACATATAAAACAGCAACTCAAGAAATTAAATTAAAATAATACAATTAATTTATCTCATTACATGTTGTCTGCGTCTTCTATAAACATTATCTTTTATTGCTCATCTTTTAATTAATTAATTACATCTGAAAAGTTAGTTTATAATTACAGTATGCTAACCAAATTCAATGAATGCTCACGCTCCTAAACTCTATTAATATAAGAAAATAATAATATGCATGTCAGTTAATTTTTTCAATAAATTAGTATAAAATATTTAATAGTTTAAAAATGTGATCAGTTACAATATTTTATGTTATTCAATAGCTTTTATTATATCAATAACATACTTATATTATTTTATATCTTGTACAACGGTCACAGGAGCATCATCTAAAATTTTATTAAGATATTTCAATATCAATATCCTTTTTCATTTACATGTACGAGCACCTTAGAGTTCCTCAGCTAGTACCATAAAGAAGTAACATTATCATAGTCAATCATGTACATAGAAACACACACACACATATATATAATAAGTATCATTCATATATTTATCTTATGACATATAATATAATATATGTATCTTTAAATAACATGTTATAATTTTTACTAAAAGGAGACCTAACTTTCAGAAATAAACAATAAAAGTAGAGTATACAAATCAGGATAACCTGATACATGAATTTTATAGATATCAATAACTACTAATTCAATTGATTGAGAAGAAACAAAATATTACTATAAATCTAGAAGGAAAAGTACTCACCTGAATTCACTTTATGAAATTATCTCATCCAAATTCTTAAAATTTCTCTTTCACGACTTAATTTTTTCTCGCATGGTTAGGTTTCATAATATTCTAACATTAATATGTAGCAAATTATAGTTAAATTGACAATACAAGATTACTAAATAAACACTACTCTTACCTCTTTATCTCTTCTTCTTTTGTACAATACGACCTCGATCTCATTGGTTCTTTAATTCAATTGCCTTATAAATTATATTTATTAATATTAATTCATAGAATTTAATATAACTTTATAACTTACAGAAATAAAACAACAAATCCTTACCGCCAATGTAGCCAACTTTTCTCAATCCAAAATCTCCTATTAAATAAAATGTTCTTCAATCACTTATTAAATTCATAGGATATAATAGTTTAAGATCGTTTTAATTAGAATAATTTATATAAATAAAAGCATGAATCTTTACCCCCTCATTTTCATAAATTATATTTATTCTGAAATCCAATATTCTTCCTTCAAAGCTTTTTGATTAAATTTACATAATCCCATATTAATTCATTAAATATGAATATATATAACTAAATCTTAAACTAATACTAATAAATAAATACATGCATGTCGAACGACCCCGCCCCCCAGGTAAGTCGTTTCTACCTCTCGATCTCACCTCTACCAACTATTTATAAAACAAAAAATACACATTGCCATCCCCGACTGTCCGCTTCCTCTCCCTCTTTTCGACTCTTTGCTTCCTCTCCCTCTCTTTGACTTACTCGGGGAAATGAAACAAGGCATCCAAACCTGATAGATGAATCCTTATCAGTGATCATTGGTTGTTTCATCAAAGAGGATCTTATAGACCTGGGATGGATGTTGCTCTAAGAAAGCTTACTCAAGTCAACATTAGCTAACAAATTGTACCCTATTAGATATATCCTATGATTCACAATATCAAATGACAAGAAACCATTTGGAAACATATGAGCTATAATCATGACCGTAATATAGTGGAGTTAATGATAGAATTGCAAACATCAAGGTTATACTCATGACCGTATTATAGTGGAGTTTTTCTGGTCAAACCACATAGTTAGAAGGCTCTGATTGTAATCGCTTCATTTGTGGTGTATGTCTGGCCAAACCACCTTGTTAGAGGACTAATTATAATCGCCTTATTTGTGGAGTCTATTGAAAAAAAAAATACAAATATAAAACTCAGCTTACCAANTCTGGTCAAACCACATAGTTAGAAGGCTCTGATTGTAATCGCTTCATTTGTGGTGTATGTCTGGCCAAACCAACTTGTTAGAGGACTAATTATAATCGCCTTATTTGTGGAGTCTATTGGAAAAAAAAATACAAATATAAAACTCAGCTTACCACTTTAATGTCATGAGATTATTTTGAGTAAATATATAATATTACACTAAATATGACATTAGCTTTTTGTGAGCTCGAGTTAACCTAAAATTTGTCACTCTTGATAAACAATGACGGAGGGTTTATGAGACTTAATTTTAACTTTAAAAGTGACAGAATTTCAAATGATTATTTTGAGATTTGTATCTAAAAATTTCGATTTTATAAATAACCGCTTGTTGACCTCGCTTTCGATCGAGGTGTAGTTTTTCCCTCCTTAGTAGCCTAGGATCTAGCCGTAGGACCTTTCTGTCGGCTACTCCTAGAAAACTAGTGAAGGAGCCCTCCTCGTCAGCAATTCTAAACTTTTTTTCACTCAACTTGACGTTCCATGTGGTAGTTTTAACCGCTATTGCTTAGCAGATAAGGCTACTTNTAACCGCTTGTTGACCTCGCTTTCGATCGAGGTGTAGTTTTTCCCTCCTTAGTAGCCTAGGATCTAGCCGTAAGACCTTTCTGTCGGCTACTCCTAGAAAACTAGTGAAGGAGCCCTCCTCGTCAGCAATTCTGAACTTTTCTTCACTCAACTTGACGTTCCATGTGGTAGTCTTAACCGCTATTGCTTAGCAGATAAGGCTACTTCGAAGGAACTCAAGGAGCATTCCTATAGGACTGTCGGCCTTAGGATTGACTTTACTCGTTGATTTGGCGCCGCTGCGCTCTTCGCCGTCCTGTTTAATCGAATTCGAGCCAAGTTTTTGATGTGATTCGAGTCGCGACGCGTCTTTGATCTGATCGACGACTAGGTTGCCCGGACAACTCCAGATGACGAAACGGACTGCGCCGATGAGTCCGAAACATCGATTTTGCTTAAGGGGGACGTTCGTTCCATTGCGACGTCGCGTCTTGGGGAAAATACCTATTTAAGTGTTAATTATAATAATAAATAATATCTTTTATTATTATTATTATAATTAATAACTTATATTAAAATTCTTAACCTAAATCCATCTCCCTCCCCGCCTCATTTCCTCGAACCCATGGGCCTGTCTTAGCCCTATGATGGCTTGTTCGGTCGCCCGGCCCACTCCTTCGTGTCGTTGGGAGGTTTCGTTCCCGCGTTCGCCTCTCGCACGCGAGACAAGTCTCGCAGACGCCTATCCCTCGTATCCTATCTTATGCGTTCTGAGTTGGATCTTCTCTGTCGCGGATCGTATCCTCTGCGAGAATCTAATCCTTTGCCTCTCTCGATCCCTCTGCCGTATTTTCTTAATCATTCTTCTCCTCCTTTATTAGAGCTTGGTTTTTGTAGCCCTGGGGTAATGCCGAAAAGNCCGCGTTCGCCTCTCGCACGCGAGACAAGTCTCGCAGACGCCCATCCCTCGTATCCTATCTTCTGCGTTCTGAGTTGGATCTTCTCTGTCGCGGATCGTATCCTCTGCGAGGATCTAATCCTCTGCCTCTCTCGATCCCTCTGCCGTATTTTCTTAATAATTCTTCTCCTCCTTTATTAGAGCTTGGTTTTTGTAGCCCTGGGGGTAATGCCGAAAATTTTTCTAAGGAAGGAAACCCTGTCATTTTTCTTTCTCACTCACTTCTTTGATTTTCTANATTTTTTGTAATGCCAACTCACCTTGGCCTAGTTGTTGAGAGCTCTATTTTCAAACAAGAGGTTTTGGTTTCAGGGCCTTATATATGCAGTGTGCATGCGTCTGTGTGTGTGTGTGTGTATGGGGGAAGATACCTTCAATTTTATGTAATTATAGTTTATTATACGTGCCTTCCAAATAATTAAGCATTTATGTAAATCAAATACTATAAAGTTGTATGCAAACAAAGAAAATATCACTTCCAAAGATGTGATAAAATCATTCACTCTGAGATTACAAAGCAATAATGAAATAGCTACTATCATCCCTTGGCCATAAAGCCCTATCAACCAAACAGAACAAACATGGAAATGCGGACTGACAAAAACATGTTAATTCCAAGTGCAAAGCATTTTCCCATCACATCTCATCAATATGATTCCTTTATTGAACTGTGACTTGTAGAAAAAGTTTCACTTGAAATGTTCTCAATGTTACAAAGACTTTTCAGGCACTTGCTCATCTTCACTAGAGCATGTCAATCAAGTGAATGCTTCAAAATTTCAACATTCTCAATCAGCATAAATGTGTTAGAATATATTTTACCTATAAAATAGATTCCTCCGAACACCCACACACTCTGTAATTTTATTGATCATATTGCATATTTCATGCCTTAAAAATTTAAAGGTGTCTATTGAGTTGTCCACCAAGTTTAAGCTGTTTCTAAATTTGATTTTGTTGCATTAATTGCAAATCCTACAAGATGAATGGTTGACCATCATCACAAAGGGTATTCTCATAAGCAATATACTTTCTTTGGGGATGCGTAATAGTTGAGTAAGCAGTTTTATTTCTTTCCCGACATATATGTTAGATTTTTTTTAACTGTTCAATTGGCTCTTAATTTAATTTCATTAGTGAATTGTATCACTTTTTTATGTTAATTTGTTATGTTTGTTGACCACGCTTTCGATCGAGGTGTAGTTTTCCCCTCCTTAGTAGCCTAAGATCTAGCCGTAGGACCTTTCTATCGACTTCTCTTAGAAAACTAGTGAAAAAGCCCTCTCCGTTAGCAATTCTGAACTTTTCTTCGCTCAACTTGACGTTCCATGTGGTAGTCTTGACCTCTATTGCTTAGCAGGTAAGACTACTCCGAAGGAACTCAAGGAGCATTCCGATAGGACTGCCGGCATTAGGATTGACTTTACTCGTTGATTTGGCGCCGCTGCGCTCTTCGCCGTCCTGTTTAATCGAATTCGAGCCAAGTTTTTGACGTGATTCGACGAGGTTGCCTGGACAACCCCGGATGCGTCCGGAGCATCGATTTTGCTTTGGGGGGACGTTCGTTTCATTGCGATGGCGCATCCTGGGGAAAATATCTAATTAAGTGTTAATTATAATAATAAATAATATTTTATTATTCTTATTATTATAATTAATAACTCATATTAAAATCCTTAACCTAAATTCATCTCCCTTTCCGCCTCATTCCCTCAAACCCGTGGGCCTGGTTTAGCCCTAGGACGGCTCGTTCGATCGCCCGACCCGCTTCTTCGTGTCGTTGGGGGGTTTCGTTCCCGCGTTCGCCTCTCGCACGCGAGACAAGTCTCGCAGATGCCCATCCCTCTTCCCTTATCTTCTACGTTCTGAGTTCGATCTTCTCTGCCGCGGATCGTATCCTCTGCAATGATCTAATCCTCTGCCTCTCTCGATCCCTCTCTCGTATCTTCTTAATTATTCTTTTCCTCCTTTATTAGAGCTTGGTTTTTGTAGCCCTGGGGGTAATGCCGAAAATTTTCCTAAGGAAGAAAACCCTGTCATTTTTCTTTCTCACTCACTTCTTTGATTTTCTGGTGCTTGAATTGGTTTCCTCTTGCTGTTGGAAGAGGAATTGAAGCTGGGGAGTGCCTTTAAAATTCCTGTGTTACTTTCTTTCTGCTTTAAGGAGGTACCTTCCTTCCCCCCCCTCTCTGCGCCTTACCTCTTTTCGATTTTCTCTCTGTCGAGCCACTGAAAATGACTCTGTTGGATGGTATAGCATGCTAGTTTATTATTGTGCCTATACTTGAGATATTTATTACTTGAGCATGTGAAAATACAATGACAGACATGTTTTAGGGGTTGGACATGGTTATTTGCTTAATATAGTGAGAATGTGGCATGTTTCTATTCATTATAGAATATTTCTATTGGAAGCCACTAGGATGGTTGAAACATGGCTTTGAGGCAATGTTAGCTCTTCTTGCAAGCACGTTAGGATATGTATCATGAAGCTTTTCATTTATTCTTATCTAGCACGAGACATTAGAAGGTTTATTTGGTCTTTCACGCATGTGGGGGCTCGATTTTAGCTCCTGTGGTTGCTTCATTTGTTCAAAATCTATATGGGGTATGAAAAGATTTATTTTGGAAGTCCCTCAGAACTTATTTTGGAGGCCTTGAAATGTTAACTTTAAGGTTTATGCATGCTTCTCTACTTCACGTTATTCCTCTCATATGAAATACATGCTGATGTGAGTTTGTTTTAGCCATCGGATGGCACCGTTTTTGGCCTTTATCGGGCTCGGTTTTGGCTCCTCGTGGCTTTTCCTGGCTCGAAATGCATGTTATGAGAAAAATTTATTTAATTTCGAAAGCCCTGTAACTTGTTTGAATGGCTTGGCTTATCTCCTCGTGGGGCATCATTTTGCTCAAATATCCGGTTGGGAACTATTTCATGCTTGGAATAGTTAGGTTGGTGGCCCAAATATGTTCTCTATGTTGTTGTTCTTATTTAAGATGTATATTGGCTTCATATCTTGATATTTCAAAAACATGCGGGTTGCTCCTTGGTTTGGGTTGGCTCGATTTTACCTTAAGATGACTGGAATTTTAATTTCTGTTAAGGCTTGGGTTTTAATCTGTGCTTGGACTCTATTTTGGCTTTAAATGACTCGATTTTAGCTTTCTTTGGAGCTTGGATTTACTTGCTTTGGCTCTTACCCGAGAGCTGGTTTGGTGGATGGGCTCGGTTTTGCTTGTTTGACCCTGTTTTGGCCTTGAATGACTCGGTTTTTGTCTGGTTATGCTCCTACTTGAGAGGTAGCTTGATTTGGTTTGTTCTTAGTCCTACCCGTGGCTTGTTAGTAGGTCATTTGGTTTGGCTTTGGCCCCTGCTGGGCTCAATTTTT
>JXCR01148732.1:12607-44921 GCA_002079205.1 Phalaenopsis hybrid cultivar | reverse complement strand
CAACCTTCAAATTAATAAATAGCCTCATACATTAAATAAGCACGAAACCTTCCCACAGAACCGAATAACTACTCATGGTCGGGGTAATCACTAAGGCTCACGGCCAAAGCAACCCACAAGGGAGGTAATCAACAATTAGGACTCTCAGCCAAAGCAACCCACAAGGGAGGTAATCACTAAGGCTCACGGCCCAAAGTGACCAAAAGAACCACCAATGACTACTATGCCTCCCTGACATACCTAAGAGGATAACCAAAGTGATTATAATTTTTGGGATGACAAACTTGATTCATCCACAACACTCAAGCCAATCAAGCCTAGTAAGGAGGACCAAATCACACCCAATGACCTCCAATAGGCCTCACGGGTAAGAACCAAAAGGGGAGGCTCACGACTGAGGCAAACCCAAGAAACAACAAGTGAGGCTCACGGCTAAGGCAAACCCGGATCAATTCCCTACAAGTTTTGATATACATAAGAGAGTACAAAACATCACCAATCTCTAAAAGTAACGAGTTTGATCCATCTACAATCATCCAAATGATGCAAACTCAAGNATTGACAAGATGAAACACTTGAATATTTTTTCTCGAAATTGAAGTCAAACCATAGGGTAGACTGGGAAGTCATCGAGGATCTCCTCTGGATCTGTGGCATCTCCTAGTTCTTCTTCTTTTGGATTCTGTAATAAATGTTCCAAATTTGAGTCATTCCTCTTTCACACATCTTTGTCCGATTTCGTTGAAAAGTCTCATCTTTTTAAAGTCCTTGAAGATAATTTTTCCTGATTTTTATCGAGAGTATTCTTAAGTGATTTCGGTCATTTAAGATGTCATTAACTATAGGGGTTTGCCCTTATATAGGGAGTTTTTCCGAACTCAGCTTAAAATAAATCCTGTTTAATTTTTCATATTAAATAGGAAAATTTATCAACAAATAAAACGGTTTCGCAGACCAAACGGATATCATGTATTTCTTAGTTTATTTGATCGAGCCTCATCCTCAAGTCTTATGTTTATCCCTCGGGATGACATAAGGTTTGAGGTAAAACACTATTTCCATTGAACTATGAAAAATATGGGGTCAGTTTGATTTTCATATTTGATTTTAAAATTAAATCTATATGTAAATTAAAGCGTCCTTCCGAAGCGAGCGACGAAATTTCGATTCCGATGACCGACAGCTTCTTACGGGCAACTCCTCCCCCAACACCCCACTTTTTATGCTGACACCGCTTTTGTTAAGATTTATAATCAACACGGCCATCCTCGAAGATTTTGATGAATTTAAATCTTGCAAATTTTGTCACGCTTACAAATGATTGTGTCCATATATTATATTAATTGAGGTTATTCAACTATACTTTGAATCTTAATTTTGAAAATGGCACATGAACATGAGCATCATCAGAGATTTGGATAGTTTTAAATCTTCCCAACTCTATCTCACCAATAAAGAATTAAGTTCATAATTTATATTAATTGAATATATTCAATTATACTTTTGAGCTTAATCTTGAAAATCTATCCATTCAATTGAGATTCACTTTAAGCACGATAATCATTGAGAAGTTTGCTTGAAATGGGTGGTTTATCTCCTCCAGCAGTTGAGCCTCATCAGGACTATCATTTTGTGATTCTCTCTGCTGTTTTCACCTTGGACAGCCGCCAAACATTCTCTACCCCTTCCAAACTCCGCCGACCTCCCATATTATGTATCCCTTGCTATGNTTTGAATCTTAATTTTGAAAATAGGCACATGAACATGAGCATCATCAGAGATTTGGATAGTTTTAAACCTTCCCAACTCTATCTCATNAAGTAGTATAAAGCATACGGCAATTCATATAATCTTTTCATTATAATTTATAAAAGAGAAAAATATATGTTTGTATCCACAATTTTTAAAGAGTACCTTGAAGATAAGAAAACATATTGTCTGAGGAAAGTTGCNGGCTGCACCTTTCATTTATGAGCCATCATGATAATAACACAAAAAATACCATAATAGAAGCATCCTAAATTATAAATTTCAAGATAGAAAATACTAAGTGCGTTTGTTTTATTTAAAAGGCACGGAGTAAAAATTAAAACTTGCAATTGCTGTTATTTGGCACTGGATAGCAAAATGCAATGTCAAACTGCTCTGCAGTAAAAATCAAACCATAAGACAGGAAAGTGATTTACAACATTGCAGCAATGAGGAATGGTGCTCTTGAAAATACGATCCATGAACCTTTTGATTTGCAGAATTCAACACCAAAAAAAAAATCTATGAAAAATATGCCCATCAAGTACAAATAACAATGGTATACCCAATCAACCTTTGGATGTTATGTTAAAGCTCAACGGTAGGGAATTTGGACAATTAACAGCAGTATAATAGAGTACGTTCATAATGTTGGCACTAAAATATTATCCATCTGATGACTGTACTTAAGTTGATCATAAGATGCCAAGTAAATAGCCATTTAGACTGTTCTAACAATTACCAGATATATCAGCTAAGAAAGATAGCTAAGAATGCAAAACTTGGCTTACGGCAAACAATACAGCACATTGACAATTCCATAATGCACTCAAACAAAAATTCATTCCTTCAGGATTTTAATGTTGAAGTAGTATAAAGCATACGGCAATTCATATAATCTTTTCATTATAATTTATAAAAGAGAAAAATATATGTTTGTATCCACAATTTTTAAAGAGTACCTTGAAGATAAGAAAACATATTGTCTGAGGAAAGTTGCTCTTTTTTGAAAGAAATGAAGCGAACCTGAAATTAGCAAAGCATAAGAGTTAAAAAGAGTCGCAACCGCTAATAAATTGCTGCAATATTCACTACTTACCAAACCATTCTGATCTCCACAAATAAGGATTTGGGAAGAGAAATCAAAATGGAGTGCCGTAACAGAAAAATTACTTGAAGCGTTCCCTTCTTCAGTTTGCTTATAAATTTTCAAAAACATGAGAAATTTAAGTCAGAAATATATCACAAAATAATTAAATGAATTGCTAATAATTGAAACCCCAGCACTGGTGAGACCAAAAAGGTCAAAACACTAAAAATGCATTCACATATAAATATAAATGGCCGTAAAAAAAATACCTGCGGTTTAATTGATAACATAAGAATAAGAACTGGGAGTGATGCATCCCAAAAGTTTATGCCTCCATCTAGATGTCCTGTAATGTATAAACTTCTAGCCTTTGCAAACCCTTCAAAGCGGGTACTTGAATGTACCAAATTTTCCCTCTTATCAGCCGAGAGGAAGTGAGGAAATTTGTTGGCTATGAAAAGATTATCCTAAAGGGCATGAAAATAAATGCTCAAGAAGAGTATTTTAGCTTGATAAAAATAACAAACGTGCGGACTTCATATGAAGTACCTCTTCTGTAAGACCTGAAGATGACAAGAAGCTTCCATAAAGTTTTGCAGCGGTAATCCTTGACTCATAATAAGGAAGCTTCACAATTGTATGGCTTGGAAGCGATGGACTTGATTTAGATTGGCATTTTAAAAGAGAATTCTCAATTTCTGGTTCAATATAGAGACATAGGTGACCCGATTTCAACAAAAGAACGAGGAAATCTTTCTTATGTTTGTTGCTATCACTGTAACTTGAAATAATTTCCACCCCGATACATGGTTCAGTTAACGGAAGCGCCAATTTGACAGTTCGAGATTCAGAGTTATCATTAAGAATCATAACCTATGCAATAAAACTAACTCAGTGGAAATAACAGCAGAGAAGCATGTTAAATAAAACAGCACGGCCATATTCCTAATTAAATAGGTTCTTCTTGTCTGCCACTAGATATCGCATACTCAAAAATTGGGGCACCAAATACAAGTTATTGGAAAAGCTTTATCCTATATAACCAAATTTTAAACTGAAGACATGATACAGCAGAAAAGCTTACGGTGAATTAAATTGATACTAAAGGTAAAATCTGAATGCTTTGTTAATTTATTCCATGAAAAAGCACATTTTCCAAGTCCTGCGAAAACAATGCAACATAGATATCTGAAAATTTTGAAACTAATCATCTATTAAAATAGTACTAACAACATCAACAACATAAACAAGCCTTTATCCTGCTAAGTGGGGTTGGCTACATGAAGCCTTTATTCAATAGTCCTTGTGCTGTTCTATTTTTTACCTTACTGTTTACCCAACATGGTTGATGATTTATTGCAGTGCTAGATATAGATATATATATACATATATAACCTGGCGTTTTTTTGCTTTTTTTATTTTTTATTTTAATTTTTTTATGAAAATAGTACACAAAAAAAACCAGGTATTGTATTTTATTTATTTATCTAGCACTGCAATAATTCATCAACCATGTTGGTTAAACAGTAAGGTAAGAAAGAGAACGGCACAAGGGCTACTGAATCACAAAAAAGTCAAAAATACAAACTAATCACCTGAAGTGAGGAAGTTCCCGACTCAGAGAAACCATTGATGTAAAGAAAACTGGCCCGTCCATCAGAAACGACCCACCTCAGCGATGTAATAGGAATCTTGTCCATCTTGTAACCAAGATTAAGCTTCAGATAAGGAATGTTTGAAGCTGCATGAACTTCTTTTTTGTTTAACATTGTGGTGTGCATATCTGAAATCACCGGTATGGCCCAAAGGAAAAGATCTCCATTGCTGTATCCAACAGCAACCTTGCTACCAAACGTACAAGCCCAACATGCTGACATCACCTCTCGAGTTTCATAATTTGAAGATAGTTGCATACTTCCACCGGTAAACAATGGCTTACTCTCTTGAATTCCCCATGAACTTAGAGATCCGTCTCTAAATATTATAAGAGCCCTGCTACGAAGTATTTTGTAGATGAACTGGTAAGAATAAATTCCTAAGGGGCCATTTGGGATCATTTTTATATTTTGTTCTAAATTTTTATTTTATTTTATTTATTTTTTTGTTTGTATTTTGACTTGAAATAAAAAATAATAGTATCTTTGTGTTTTGAGTATTTTTAAAAATATGTTAATTTATTTTTAAAAACAAAAAATAAAAATATGAAAAAAAAACACCAAACAAACAATTTATTAAAAACAAAATTGATCCCAAACAACCCTTGGATGTATAACAAAACAAGAATTTCAAATAGAGCTCAAGATGAAAAAAGAAGTTGTAATAACTGATATTAAGTAAATAAATAAATAAACTAAATAATAATGATAATAATAAATTCGAATAGGTACTAAGATAAGCACCCATTCAGTTATGACTTAAGAGTCGTATTACACCATACAAACTATCAAATGAATGCTCGAGAGGGAGAATGAAGTTATCTAGTGCGTGCCCTAGCTGAGTAAGGAAGAAGTCCAATGAGAAAGAAGAAGAAGAAGTCATAGGAGAAGGGGAGCAGCTTCGGTGCGGAAAAGAAGATGATTGTGCTACCATGCGTACTGTTAGGGCTTTTCAGTCAGGCGAGGAATAAGAAGTCAATGAAGAAAGAAGTGGCGTCGAGGGATTACCTTGATCGAGCCCCAATTAAAGACACGCGAGAGAAGCCGAAGCAGTGCAAGGAAGCAACGAACCTTGTGTGCAACGAGTAGGGTTGTTGAGCCTTGTGAAGGAGAAACAGAGGAGAGGACCTATTTTTCATGCTTGCGTGTAGAAAAAAACGCGACATGGGGGAGGGAGTCGAAACTCGCGTGCTTTGTTGGGGTGAGACAAAATTGAAGGACGAAGAAAGAGATCGTGCGGCTTAGTGGGGGAGATTAAGCCAGAGAATGATACATAAAGGTATGTTTAATATTTGTTATAAGTTCATTAATATATTATTTCATAAATAAAGTTATGTGTATATTGTGTGTCATGTGTGTGTGAGTTTGAGTTTAATTAAATGAGTATTAATGAGAAGTTTTATTGAATCAGGATCTTGATATAGATTATTTTCGACTTTGAAGGAGAAGTTTGCAAAGCAAGAAAGGGAGGAGTTGATCTCAACGCCTATAAGATAAATGCTAAACCTTATGTTACTAATGAAATTAATGATGCAATTAGCTAAATTAATTAATGTTATTAAACTTTATTACAATTAAGAGGTGAGAAAGAAAGCCGACTAATCCTTTGGATTTGAGGAAAAAGACAAAATTTAAAATATATATATATATGTTTCAAATTAAAGTTTAATTTGATTAAGAATTGATATTTAATAAAATATTAATGTTTAACTACAATTTTAGATTAAAGCACATTTAAGCTTGGAAGGTCAGGGCTTAGAGATGTCTGTGTGGCAATCAAGCTATGGTAAGGTGAGTAATTATTTTTTTATATGTAATAATTTAAAGTTTATGAAATAAAATTTTTTTTAATGCATTAGACAAATATTTTATATTCTTACGCATATTGTAGATTAAGAATGAAAAAAAAATAAAAGAGAAAAGAGAAAAAGAATGTTTAATGTCTTTAAAAGGAGGTAAATGAAAGTTAAATATTTAAATCATACATGATCAATCTTAGATGGTACTGGCAGGGGATGCAATGTACTCATGCACATTAAAGGAAATGGTAAAGGTGTGTCTTCTGGTGCAATTTGAGGACATCTTCCGGTACATTTTTTAGGATATATTCGAACACATTTTGAGGGTGTCTTCAACCACATTTTTTAAGATACCTTCGGGTATTACGGTAATCATTTGACGACTATTAAAGATATTAAATTAATAAATAATTAAAGTAAAACGGGAAGGGATAATTTTAAAGTTTTAATAAAGTGAAATGCATTTTCTTATGATCATTTATGGATAACATAACATAACATAAAAAATTTAATGCATACTAGATTATAATTACTCGTTAAATTTTATTTACAGTTGAAATTAAATGTTTACTTTCAGAAGAAGAAAAGTTATAGGTTGATATGTCTGATAGGAGAGACTTTGTTCACCAAAAGAGGATCACTACTGCTAGGTATTTTTTTGTGAGAATAGTGTCTCTTTACTATTTCATTCAAATGTTGATTTGTTGTTTAGTATTGGATTGAGATGTTATTTTCGATGTTAATATTTCTGGATGATTTAGAATTTATTATTTTTTGCGGATTAGTGGCTCTTTTTTATGTATTGAAAGTTTTCAAAATGTGAATACTTAAATGTTAATATCGTCTAACCGCTCTTCCTGNAGAGAAAAAGAATGTTTAATGTCTTTAAAAGGAGGTAAATGAAAGTTAAATATTTAAATCATACATGATCAACCTTAGATGGTACTGGCAGGGGATGCAATGTACTCATGCACATTAAAGGAAATGGTAAAAATGTGTCTTCTGGTGCAATTTGAGGACATCTTCCGGTACATTTTTTAGGATATATTCGAACACATTTTGAGGGTGTCTTCAACCACATTTTTTAAGATACCTTCGGGTATTACGGTAATCATTTGATGACTATTAAAGATATTAAATTAATAAATAATTAAAGTAAAACAGGGAGGGATAATTTTAAAGTTTTAATAAAGTGAAATGCATTTTCTTATGATCATTTATGGATAACATAACATAACATAAAAAATTTAATGCATATTAGATTATAATTACTCATTAAATTTTATTTACAGTTGAAATTAAATGTTTACTTTCAGAAGAAGGAAAGTTATAGGTTGATATGTCTGATAGGAGAGACTTTGTTCACCAAAGGAGGATCACTACTGCTAGGTATTTTTTTGTGAGAATAGTGTCTCTTTACTATTTCATTCAAATGTTGATTTGTTGTTTAGTATTGGATTGAGATGTTATTTTCGATGTTAATATTTCTGGATGATTTAGAATTTATTATTTTTTGCGGATTAGTGGCTCTTTTTTATGTATTGAAAGTTCTCAAAATGTGAATACTTAAATGTTAATATCGTCTAACTGTTCTTCCTANTTTAATGCCCAACTTAATATGTTGCCCTTGGTGGAATTCAATGTGATTTTAGGCATGGATTAGATGTCTGAAAAATTTAGTTGCTATTGATTACAATAAGAAGACCGTTAGAATAAATGTACCTGGGGAGGCAGAAGTTAAATTTTCTTGTGACAGAGGACTGACAACTATAATAATTAACTGCATGAAAGCTTGCAAATTGTTGAATCATGGAAGTAAGGGTTTTCTTGCTCGGGTGACAAATACTTCTAAGGAAGTGAAGTCTTTGGATGACATTCCAATGGTAAGAGAATATCCAGAGATGTTACTGGATGATTTATCAGGGCTACCACCAATACGAGAGATTGATTTCAATATTAAGCTACTGTCAGGTTCTGAGCCTATATCAAAGGCACCCTCCAGAATGACAATTAAGGAGTTACAGAAGCCGAAGAATCAACTGCAGGAGTTATTAGATAAGGGATTCATACAGAAGCTATCAACAATTCTTATCGTATCTTTGCCAGAGTACGGATAGTAAATTTAGAAGAATTGCGAGCATCATGTCATATGATTTGTGGCACAGAATCAATAATCCAAAAACTAGTGGAGAAAAAAACTGAGAGAGCCATAAGAATAGTACATTGACGACATGCGAGATCGACAAACCTGTGGAGAGTTGATTGGCTTCAAATAGCTTGATCAATAGTTCTATCTAATTTCTCAAATAGTCGGAGGATTCTGGGATGTTACATGTAGGCATCGGTTAAACTAGGGTAGAATCGAATTGTGGGAGCGAGACCTTTGGCCACAGAAGATTTGGTTGAAGGTTTGTGTGCAGGTTTTTCGTGGAGATTTCANTGGGAGCGAGACCTTTGGCCACAGAAGATTTGGTTGAAGGTTTGTGTGCAGGTTTTTCGTGGAGATTTCAAACTTGTCACGAGTGTGGTTATGTTTGTGACAGTAATCGCAAGTGAGGTGACAGACCCGAGGTGGCATAGAAGCAGGTTGAGCACTAATAGAGACCAAGGCTGATGATTCGACTGCATGAGTGAAATTGCCTAGCATGACAAGTCTCTGGCTCTCTTCCCGGCGAATCTCGGTGAAAGCGGTGCGAGCAGAAAGAGGGTCCCGACCAAAAAAACGGTATCAGACTTCGTTCATGTCTTTATTGAGGCCAGCCAGAGATTGGAACATGTAATCTTTTTCTGCAATCTTCTGGAAGAGAGACAGGTCGACCGAAGACTCCCAAGCGTAATCGTAGTATAGGGTGCATTCCATCCATAGAGCAACAAGGTCGTTATATTACTGGGTCGTACCCTTGACTCATATTTCACCTCCCGGATTTTCTTGGACATCACATAGATTTGGCTAGAGTTTCCTACATCCGAGTGGTTATCACGAACCGCCGTCTAAAGAGCACTAGCCAAAGAGAGGAGCATATACGAGCGGTCAATCGACGCTTTCATGGAATTGATCAGCCACGACATGACCATAGAGTTCTCCACTTCTCAAGCTCCATATGTTAGGTTAGTCATTGGAGGTTCACATTTCATACTTGTGAGATGATTAAATTTCTCACGCCCTTTGATGAAATGNTTCATGGAATTGATCAGCCACGACATGATCATAGAGTTCTCCACTTCTCAAGCTCCATATGTTAGGTCAGTCATTGGAGGTTCACATTTCATACTTGTGAGATGATTGAATTTCTCACGCCCTTTGATGAAATGAGACNATTGAGGCCAGCCAGAGATTGGAACATGTAATCTTTTTCTGCAATCTTCTGGAAGAGAGACAGGTCGACCGAAGACTCCCAAGCGTAATCGTAGTATAGGGTGCATTCCATCCATAGAGCAACAAGGTCGTTATATTACTGGGTCGTACCCTTGACTCATATTTCACCTCCCGGATTTTCTTGGACATCACATAGATTTGGCTAGAGTTTCCTACATCCGAGTGGTTATCACGAACCGCCGTCTAAAGAGCACTAGCCAAAGAGAGGAGCATATACGAGCGGTCAATCGACGCTTTCATGGAATTGATCAGCCACGACATGACCATAGAGTTCTCCACTTCTCAAGCTCCATATGTTAGGTTAGTCATTGGAGGTTCACATTTCATACTTGTGAGATGATTAAATTTCTCACGCCCTTTGATGAAATGAGACAATTGGAAAAAGTTATTGTCATTCAATTTATGAGTCATGATCAAAAGTTCATGTTGGTTTTTGGTCCTCTGATTTGCAGGGGAGTAGAGGTTGGAGTCGACCCTCCGATGGAATCCAGAACACCTTCTGAAGGTGGCTCAGAGTTGGAGGAGTATGTCATGATTCTGACTAAACCAAAGGAAATTTGGTTGGGATTCTGAGAAAAATGTCGGCTGACAGAAGTAACGAAGGAGATCTATAGGCGATATGGAAATCAGGAAGTCGAACTGCTATAAATTAAGAAGTCAGACCATTGGAAATCAGGAAGCAAGACTGCTGTAGGGAACAGACACCAAAAAATAATGGGAAGGACCTGCAGAGAATGTGGCAAGATAGCTGCACCTCCAACGGTAAGGTCCTGCACAAAATCAGAGAAGTTGGACTGCTGGAAACCAGGAACATCTTGTCGGATGCAGAGCAGACCAGTGGCCCTGAGAAAACCAACCAAAGGGTTGGATGCTAGGAAAAACTACGGGATGCCCTGCAAGGAAGGCAGGCAGCTACTGAAGAAGAGTACGGTGGTTGGGATCTAAGGTTAGGTTCTGATACCATGTTGAATTGTGGAATAGAGCTCCTTGTTCTCCATGATACAAAGATGGGTATTTAAACCCAAGGACTCAAATAAATAAAGAAATAAAAACACGTTCAAGAAATAAAATCAGAATAAAGATAAAAAGAATACTACATAATACATAATAAAGATAATTAATAAATAATAACGGCTATGGAAAACTAATAAATCTAATAAATCTAATAAAATATATAATTAGGAAAAAAAAGTAAAATTTATTTTTTTATTATGTTATTNCCAGTGGCCCTGAGAAAACCAACCAAAGGGTTGGATGCTAGGAAAAACTACGGGATGCCCTGCAAGGAAGGCAGGCAGCTACTGAAGAAGAGTACGGTGGTNCCAGTGGCCCTGAGAAAACCAACCAAAGGGTTGGATGCTAGGAAAAACTACGGGATGCCCTGCAAGGAAGGCTGGCAGCTACTGAAGAAGAGCACGGTGGCTGGGATCTAAGGTTAGGTTCTGATACCATGTTGAATTGTGGAATAGAGCTCCTTGTTCTCCATGATACAAAGATGGGTATTTAAACCCAAGGACTCAAATAAATAAAGAAATAAAAACACGTTCAAGAAATAAAATCAGAATAAAGATAAAAAGAATACTACATAATACATAATAAAGGTAATTAATAAATAATAACGGCTATGGAAAACTAATAAATCTAATAAATCTAATAAAATATATAATTAGGAAAAAAAAAGTAAAATTTATTTTTTTTATTATGTTATTATAACCATTTAAACATAAATTTGAGATCATATTGGTTTATACTTATACAAGATGCTTAAAAATAAACACATTAAAAAAATAAAAATCTAATCCTCTCTCCCTGCAAAGCTGCATGTGTTCACAACTTCAAGCCTCTACTCGCCTGCGACAATGACAATCACTTGCACGCATTACCAAACACCACACACATTCGATTCGACCCAAGGCCTGCTCGATCTCTTCTTCGTCGAGCATGTAGTCCTCGACTGCCCTTTTCCTCTGCTTTGTTGCCAATCAAATCCCCACAACAACTTCGCTTGATTGCTTGTGTCGCCCTCGTCCCCAATATCGCATGCATGGGGAAAGCCCAAGCCTTCGATTGCCTCATTCCCTCTCACCAAAAGAAGTCACTCGACTTCACAAGCGCGTTCGTGGCCAAAGTCGCTGGATGAAACCATAGTGCGATCAAGCCACAACCCTCAGCTGCTTGCACTTGCTCTTTCAAACTATTTTTGTCTCTTCTTTCAAGTTCGCAAGAGCCCTCTCCTACTCAATATGACTCCTCCAAGGCTATAACAGTGGAGTTATTGGGGAAAATAATATTGAGCATTACATTAACACTTCCCATTGATGGATAAAAAAATAGAGAAGCACATGATTCTTAGCAGGCTCCCTGACAATTTCAGGTTGGCATTAAAATTCTAGCTCTTGGTTCACTAATGCTAGAGTATTTAATTTATACAAGTATTTGATTAAGATTGATTTGAAATGAAGCTGAATGAGAGAAAAAGTAATCCTAAAAAATGATAAGTCATGGAAGATCTCNTTATACGAGTATTTGATTAAGATTGATTTGAAATGAAGCTGAATGAGAGAAAAAGTAATCCTAAAAAATGATCCTAAAAAATGATAAGTCATGGAAGATCTTCTAAATATTAAGTTGTCCTCAGGATATTAAGAAAAAAAATTATTATATGTGAATATATACATGCAGTCACACAAATTTAAGCTGAATAAATCATTAAATTCACTTATTTTACAATAAGATGTGCATAAGGATGTCTACAAGGGTGCATCCATTAATGCATATGCATTCAGTCATGCTTATGTATGTCTTTTAGCGTGTGCCACAGATTGCTTAACTGGCCAATACATTTATTTTTTGTGGGTGAGTTGGAGTGGAGGTATTTCTAAGGTTGAGAGAAAAAGATAATCTAACCTCCTCATCTCAGCCATAGGTTGTGGCAAGATATGTGTAACTGGAATTTGATAAACACTTTCGGTAACATTACCTAAAAAAACAAAAACAAGAAGTTGTAAGTGGGAATGATGGGATAACAACTACAACTTTAATTTGGAAAAAAAGTGTATTTATTTTCATTATGCTTACTACAAGCATAGGCATTAAATAAAAGAAAATGTTATCTTTATTTTAATTGGATATGTAGAGACAGTCATTGTGCTCATGCGACAATAAAGTAACTACATTACGTTCTACTTACCCGTTAAAGTAAAAGATCATTGACTGTCATTTAATCTCTTGGCCTTTAGTAAACATAATAAAAATAAATATACATCCTTTATAATTATAAAGCAGGTAAATTCAGCTCTATATATAGGAGTAACTTAAGAAAATAGTATAGAAAATGTGGGAATTCTGTCAGGACAAAGTTTTACCATAAGACTCAATGAAAGGAATTCTATATTGCATGCAAAGTAACCTTCGTTGTCTCTGGTCAAGTTTTAAGATTGAAATATCTCCAACACAAGTCCCAACATACCTATAAAGAGTCATTGCTCTAAGATAAATTGATATTTTGAATCTAAGGTGGCATAGACAAGAAATTAGAAGCACAGAAGGATTACTTACATGAACAAAGACCGTTGTATAATAGAAAATGATGTTATTTCTTCATTGAACGTGTAAAAATGACATAGTTGTTGAGCATCAACATCCCACACCTATACAATGCATGATTTTTGCATCGATAATATAGTTAAATAAACAAACGAACATGAACACCAAGTACAACAACATACTACTTCAGACATGAAAGACAGCTTAAATTCCCAAAGCGTTTAGCAAAAGCAAATAAACATACTTTTCAAAAATGAATAATAACATGTCAGAAGAAGTTTACAGAAATGTATGTTTGCAGTAAATAGAAGCACGAAATAGAGGGAAGTAGAATATGCACTGGCAAAGGATGAGAAAACCATCAATTAAGCATGAAAGCAATACAAGTAACACAAATGCTCTCGCAAGTAAGACTGAAAAAATGAACAGTTCTAGTAATTATAAAACGTGCAGGTAGATTTGCTCTCATATATAATATGATCCTTGTTAAGTAAATAAATTCTGCAGTAGACCAAAACTCAAAGGAAAAAGTTGTTTGCATGCAAAAATAGTGAAAAGCGATGACAAATAATGATCGACAATGGTTATAACATCAAAGAAAACTTANCGACTGGAGCAAAGCTTGGGTATTATCTCTTCCGAACAGTTTAATGCGACCATCGCTGCCATTCGTAAGAGGAAAGTAAGAAGATAACATCGAATTCGACTAATGAAAGAACAGAAGTAACAAGCAGAGAAGGTAAGCGATCACTTGGTCGCAAAGGCAAGAATTTGCTGGACGGAGTCGTAAGCCATGGTGGAGGATCCCGACGGAATGCCATAGTGGAACGCGATATGAGGATTCAAGTCCTCTGCTTTGAGGCAGTTGGCGCTGTTACCTGCGTACTAAAAACCAGAGTACGAAGATGAAATAATGTTCAGACAAAAACGGGCGCGGTGGTGCTGTGCGCCAAACTTCTAATTCTACGAAACATATTACATCAAGAATTCTAACGATTACAATAGTTAAAAAATTACAGGAATATTCTAATTTCGTTATTTATAAAAAATAATGTGTTATTTGAGTATTATATAGTGTTATTCGATTATTTTATCGTGTTATTGGAATATTTCCCGCGTTGCTTGATTTAGGGCTGTCTTATTCGGCATATTCCCCGTGTTATTTCAATTTTCAGTAAGTTATTGGAATAACACAGTTCCGAATCAAGTAACACGGAGGAATATTCCAATAACACTTCAGTCTCAAATCAGTCCCAAAGCAAAGCAAGTAACTTGGGGGAATATTCCAATAACACCACAAAATAATCGAATAACACCGTATAATACATGNTCAAGTCCTCTGCTTTGAGGCAGTTGGCGCTGTTACCTGCGTACTAAAAACCAGAGTACGAAGATGAAATAAGGTTCAGACAAAAACGGGCGCGGTGGTGCGGTGCACCATACTTCTAATTCTACGAAACATATTACATCAAGAATTCTAACGATTACAATAGTTAAAAAATTACAGGAATATTCTAATTTCGTTATTTATAAAAAATAATGTGTTATTTGAGTATTATATAGTGTTATTCGATTATTTTATCGTGTTATTGGAATATTTCCCGCGTTGCTTGATTTAGGGCTGTGTTATTCGGCATATTCCCCGTGTTATTTCAATTTTTAGTAAGTTATTGGAATAACACAGTCCCGAATCAAGTAACACGGAGGAATATTCCAATAACACTTCAGTCTCAAATCAGTCCCAAAGCAAAGTAAGTAACTTGGGGGAATATTCCAATAACACCATAAAATAATCGAATAACACCGTATAATACATAAATAACACTTCATTTTTTACAAATAACACAGCTGAAATATTCTTATAACACAGCATGATATTTTTAACTATTGCAATCCGAACGTAGCTCTAAGTTCAGATTCCTAACGTAATACGTTTCCCTAATTCTAATGAGATTTTGTCCTGCGGGTAATTTTTATTCAACCAACCATAAAATAAAAAAAAAAATCAAATCAAACATTCCCTTAAATCAAATTTTCTTGTGCATTATCTTTTTATTCTCACATCCTATTTCTTTTAAGATGTAAACGTGAGATGGACTTCATTGTTGCGGGCTTGTTCTATCTCATCTTATTTAACATAAATCTAATTTGCTGCAAAACATGCTTAAAATTGGGTTTGGTCGGCACGATTTCCAATCAATTCCCTTGGACACCAAAAAAATTATGATTGACCCAAAACTGGAATTGATTGGGGACATTTATACACATATCACACATTTTTTTATGTATTTATTTATCAATCATTTAAATTTTGATTTTTATATCTTTAGCATTATAATCATTTTTATCACATCAAATATTATTATTAATTTTTTTAAAAGTGAAACACATTTTTTTATGCATAATAAAATAATATTAACATAAATATTAGATATGTTGATCATAGAAATTATGTGTTATGTATAATCATATTGACATGCATAACATTCAATTCTTCCCGCTTCACAAATACCACTAATTAATATTTTTAATAGTTACATCCATCTTTTCATTACATAGACAAAATGTTCTATGTATAAATATAAAAATTTTGATGTGCGCTACGTAAATCCATAAAAATTGGGTGCTACACATGTTAATTTCCCTATTTTATAATAATTAAAATAATCTGAAATATTTCAAATACAACATATGTAATTTACATGTTATTAAAATATGACTACCCTAAATTGCAACTTCAAGAAGGGTTATATCGGGGTTATACACATATGTAACCTCCATGTAACCTCTCTGTAACCTAAAAAAGAGTTTCGTACAAATAAGTTACACGGGGTTACAACGGAATTACACACAGGTTACAGGGGTGTATAACCAAGATATAACCCCGCTGTACTTCCTGAATAACTCTTGATGTATNTATCGGGGTTATACACATATGTAACCTCCATGTAACCTCTCTGTAACCTAAAAAAGAGTTTCGTACAAATAAATTACATGGGGGTTACAACGGAATTATACAGAGGTTACAGGGGGGTATAACCAAGATATAGCCCCGCTGTACCTCATGAATAACTCCTGATGTACGCAGCGTTGCGTACATCTTATGTACGCAAATATGTTCCCCTACGTTGAATCCCAAGGACTTTTCTGCATTTATAACACTTCTGCATTATTTTAGCCTTTTTTAAATGCAGCAAAAAAAAAAGACAAACGGGACCAACTACGCAAACATCACTTGGGACTACAAGCTGCCATTTGTCGCAGTAAAATCATACATAACAGAACAAGAGTTAGTTGCGTGTGGGGAAATTTGATAGAAGACAAGAGTCAAGCAGCCAATAACATGCTTCCGCTTGCAACAACTGGATTAGTAAATGCAAAATCATTGGGATCCAACAATTTAGTTTCAACACATGCTCCATAATTCAAGACAGCGACGACTGAACTGTAAATTTTAATATTAATTTTGGTTTTTAATCAGAGAGCTATTAATTTATTCCTTCGATGAAAAATGTGATTAATGGTTTGCTCATAAATGTTAGCGTAAATGTTGACTTCCAATTTTCTCATTTTCACTAATAACATCCAATAAATAATCGGCATAATAATATCAAAAAATAATTATGACTATTTATAAATTCTATATTAAGATGTTATTGAAAAAAAAAGTAATATGAGGGTAATATTAAATAGTTATTTAAAAAACTTCAAAATTTAACATTTTTCGTAAATTCATTCTCTTCTCTGTTACAATGTAAATTCTGGATTTTAATATCAGATTGATAGGTGGATTTAAGAAATTTAAGGAGGAAGATCTGGTCATTTTTTCAATCGCACAGAAGGAAAAGCATTGATCGCCAAACATTGCAAATGAATTAAATTGGATTTAACAAATCATGCCAAATATTTCTAGATTTATCACAATTGGATTTGATAATTTTGAATTTACAGGATTTACTGAATCCTATTTAAATTAAATTCTCCAGNTTCAATCGCACAGAAGGAAAAGCATTGATCGCCAAACATTGCAAATGAATTAAATTGGATTTAACAAATCATACCAAATATTTTCTAGATTTATCACAATTGGATTTGATAATTTTGAATTTACAGGATTTATTGAATCCTATTTAAATTAAATTCTTAGTGCAACCACACCCTTTTAATTAGATTCAATGTTTATTAGTTAATTAGACATTTGAATCAAAACTATATTATAAATAGTAAAAGGGTTTATATATATATATATATATTGTATTTTAAATAATAGATCTTTTTGTAATGTGGAATGTCTCATTCCTTAAATTTGTATGACTCATTCTTACTTACACACTTAACCTAATCTGATTGAAAACGTCTTTCCAACAAATCAACAATAACGACCTTTCAGTGCGGGAGAAAATGTCTAACCATCAGATCATTATCACATTTGCCCAAAAAAAGCCTTCGTTATTGGAATTAATTTATTATTAATTGATGACATATTTGTCAAATTGAGCAGACTTAATGACTAATTGTTAAATAAAAACAATAATTAATACAATAAAGCTTAACACGTAAAGCAGGCCAAAAACTTAATAAGATGACAAATGAGCCCCAAATAGTATTTATTTATTTATTTTATAAGCCGGCAGATAAATCATTGCCTGTTCAAAACAGTAGGGTTTGATCTCAAATATGAGGGCCGACATCAACAATAGAAATTAAAAAAAAAAAGTCTTAATCAGAAAATTCACCAATTTATCTTGTAAATAACGATCCTCAAGAATCAGCGTCTCAAATTTCACTAAAGGAATTAAGGAATTCTGTATGGATTTAAAGTTATTTTACTGAAGAAAATGGAGATCTCGAAAAGAACTAAAAATCACACAGAAATCCCAATCGGTAAGAAAAATCGGAGATAGAAGTACCTTTTTGGAGGCCTTCTCAACGAGCTTTCTCACGAACATCGCCGGCGGCGATCGGCGACTACACGGAATTGGGGATCGGAGNTGCCTGTTCAAAACAGTAGGGTTTGATCTCAAATATGAGGGCCGACATCAACAATAGAAATTAAAAAAAAAAGTCTTAATCAGAAAATTCACCAATTTATCTTGTAAATAACGATCCTCAAGAATCAGCGTCTCAAATTTCACTAAAGGAATTAAGGAATTCTGTATGGATTTAAAGTTATTTTACTGAAGAAAATGGAGATCTCGAAAAGAACTAAAAATCACAGAAAATCCCAATCGGTAAGAAAAATCGGAGATAGAAGTACCTTTTTGGAGGCCTTCTCGACGAGCTTTCTCACGAACATCGCCGGCGGCGATCGGCGACTACACGGAATTGGGGATCGGAAAAGATGGGGAAGAACTTCGATCTGACTGAGTTAGGGCTTCGGAATCGGAGAGTGAAATCGAAGAAGATAGAGGGGGGAAATGGAGAGGAATTAAGAAAGGGGACGGGAGCGGTTTAAATCCGGTTTTTATAAAGCCGGAGGGCAAAGAGGGGGAACCGAATGGAAAGTGGGGCCNAGAGGGGGGAAATGGAGAGGAATTAAGAAAGGGGACGGGAGCGGTTTAAATCCGGTTTTTATAAAGCCGGAGAGGAAAGAGGGGGAACCCAATGGAAAGCGGGGCAGGGTTTTGGGTAAGGATAAAGGGGCCTACTTATTAGAAGTGGGTCCACAGTGGCTTCGGCTTGACACGTGTGGTTAAGGTCAAAAGTCATCCACCGACCACTTCACACGTTTGGATGGACGGTGCTCTGGCCGGCGGGCAACTTATTTGATTTATGTGATTTAATTTATGAAATAATTACATGCAGTCAATCCGAAATATTGATATTCATAAATTAATCACTAATTCTTAATTAAATTATTGTGACGAAATTATTCATTGCAATACAAATTTTAATAATTTACTGTATAATATGATTGCTACGTATTAAAGTAGTTGTGATGAGAAAAATGCATTGATTTACAACCCTGTAAGCATATATAATTACATGTTGTGCCACCCTAGGCTATATGTCTGTTTTTGCTTGTTCAAGGGGTGGAATCTATCATGTGGGTTTGATGCATCACATGCACATCAATGATGACAAATCACATGACATCATAGGTAGCTTATATGATAAATTGAAAGATTTTTTGTTTAGAGTACACATTCTAGGTGTTGCTCTCTACCCATACTATCCACTTTGTTGGCATGGCCATTTTGTTTAGAATGAAAAAATAAGTTTAATGGATATTGCTTCAATAAGTACATGGAATTAGGTAGGAATTCATGAAATACATAATTCTAATTGAATAAATAAATATATGTATGGTGGATCTCAGATTATCTTTTGCGAACACACATTGAGAGTTAAGAGTCGAGTGTAGGAGAAAATGAGAGGAGAGAGACTAGGGTAAGCCTGGAATTCGTTCTCGCAAGTGTCCCGTCCCTACTCACCTTTATTCGTATTTTTGCTCTCTATTTACGAGGATATATTTTGTGCAATTACAGAAATGAGTGAACCGTTATGAACACTATTCTTAATGTGATTAAAGCAATAATTATTTGTATAGATTTCATGTTATATTTGCATTACAATTTGAATTTAAATTATAGCGGTGATCAGCTTGAGGCCGGTCGACTGAGGCAGCTGGTCAAGTGATCATTGTGCCCCTCTGACATACGTGTTGGTCGGTCGAGGTGCTTGGTCGCATGACAATCTTGTTCATTGTGAACAATCGGTCCGTCGTGGGTTGGGCCTCCACTTGCATCCTAGGCCGGTTGGATCGCGGAATGAACCACTATTTGAGTCTCTCACCGTAGGATATTGGTCGAACTTTCACTGTCAGGACGGTGATAAGGTGGTAGAACGCTTTGTTTGCCTGACCTCCGCTTAGGTCGTCCAAAGGCTTTGAGATTCATGCTGGTACTCTTGGTGTGCACATATTAATTCCCCGATTTTTTATGTTCATTGATTAGCGACAACTACAATAAGGACAGAGAAGTATTAAACATTTTGTAGCATTAATTTTGTGAATTGATTGAGCAAATGACTTCCCTTAGAACTCCATGCCTCATGTGTTCTATAAATAGACATGAACAAAGCCTTGTATCAATTGTCATCAGTTTCTCTTTTTACACTTGAGGTGCATGTATTATGGCTGACAGTACAAAACGGATCGTCATGGATACTCATAAGCTGGCGAAGGTAGGGTTTCTGATTCCGTCCTCTATAAAGAAGAAGAAAGGGGTGATAAAGGAAAAATGGGCAAAGCTTGAATTTGACATGGTCGACCTAGTCATCTAATCTGACGACGTCAAAGTTCCATCACTGAAGAGGCTTATCCGAGGGACCTTGGAGCCTAGTCTAGGTTCAAATGTTGAGGGCTAACAGATTTTTTTGGTTGGGTTGAGTGACAAAGAGTAGGAAGGGGCGGCTGTCACGATCCTCCCTTAACCGCTGCCACAGAAGAGTGGTGGTTGCTTCAGTGTTGGGGGAAGAGGAGGCCTTCAAGGCTCTCTCAACCATGGAAATATTTAAGGATGAATTAGCGAAGTCAAAAAAATGTCAGGACAAAGGGTTGTCAAAAGAATATTATAGAGTCTGCCCCTAACATGGTGGTTCGTCTGCAGGCTGGAGATGAGGGGCTCAAATCACTGTCGACCCTAGTAATTCATCAATTGCTCGTCTTCTCGCAAGTGGCAGATCTCCCCTAGGGAGACCGGTGAAAAAAGCTTCATCCCTTAAGATCATGGATCGACGAACAAGTCGTATCGTCAGTAGAGCCAATCGGCCCTTCTGAGGGAGTTTTTGGGGGTTCGACTGCGTTTCTTATGCAGGACTTGTATGCTCGTCTGAATGCTGAAGTTGCACCTCTACAGACAAAACTTATAACTATTCACGGTGGGTTGACCGAGGTGTTGAGGAAACTGGGGGCACATTGTGTGTTATCTAACCTAGTGAAGTTCAATCATGAAGTTAATCGTGTGGATTATATTAGATTAGACGAAGAGTTGGTTCTCCGAAAGATGAGGGGGCATGCCCCTTCTGAGGCCTTGGAAGACTCTTTCATAAAACACTTTGTTTGATGCACATAATAATCCTATACACAATAAATTGACATTTTAATAAATTTTTAAAAGAGGTTTGATATGACACTTATCATTGTGTGATGCTCTGTTTTACGTGCTCTCCTTATAAATAGGAGAAGGTTTCACTTCTTTTTACTTTATGTGCATATAATTGTTTCTTTTCCTTCAGTCTTCTTTTCTTCCCTCGTCCTTCGGATGGTCCCACTCATGTCTTTCATAATGGCCTCCAAATACGCGCCTGTGTTGTTCGGCACAGTGAGGGCACCAGACCTACTTTACTGATGAAGAACGATGTGAGAGAGATATAAGGGAGGTATATTTTTAATGATAACATAGATCTTCGAAAGTTGCCTAGATCGGCATAAGTGACAGATCTTCTGAGAAAATAGCTAGTCTTCTATCGAGAACAATTCATATATGACCTCTGGTTGCCCTTGTATCAAGAGCTCTGCAGCATCTTCAACACTTATGGGGTTATTCTTGTGCAAGTGATGCCAAACTCTATAGCCGCGCTAATTACTTTCATTATTTTCTGTTGGCAACAGAACCTCCCGTGGTCGATCAAACTTTTCAAATATTTTTTTTCTCATTCAAGGTCGATAGGTAGAGCTATGCCATGTTTTTAGTGGGCAAGGAACTCCACCTGGTAGGAGTGGAGAGCTAGATAAAGGGTTGTAAGAAGTTCTTGGTCGGTTCCTGTTCTGGTGCAAGTGCTGCTATAGGCTTCTCTCACCAGACATGGCTCATATGCATTGCATCTTAACTCATACTAACTTTTTTCTGTAGGATGAGTCATTTATTTTTTTTCTTTTATCGTGTATTTGATAAAGTCCTAGAATCAAGTCTATATCGAAAATAAAGTACATGCAAAGGTTTTGAGGCAGATGATGCATCGAACCACATGATAGGGACCAGGAGCAATGGGTGTCTCATACCTTAAGTCCAAATTTATGCACTTGGATAGAATTAGGATTGGACACGTAAATGCAGAGTCCGACTGCTTTTACTGTTTTCCTAAGAGATGTTGCCTTGTTTATTATCTTGAACAGCTTGCCTTTTTTATTTTGTGACTACTTTTATTTTAGTGTTTTATTATTTGATTGCTGCTTATCTCGAATATGTCACGAAAAATATAATTTAGTTTCTCCTAAGGACCCTAAATTTCTATAAAATCTTAATAAGAAAAGATTAAGATTAATTAAAATTTAGGATTAAAATATTTTGAATTTTTTAAAACCCGCACTATATTTCTTTGCATGGCTTTTAGGTTAGATTTAAAATTGTTTGCATATATGGTTATATACCCAAACATGTTTAATAAAGGCTTTAACACTATAGTATTGTGGTAGAAAACTGCATCATATGCATATAATCGAGTAAAAGTCCCCGCGCTTCCTATACTAGACTTGGCCAAAAATAAATTTTTAACTAGAAGGCTGTCTAGTACGACTTTGGTGTTAGAGACATCCCGACCCAGATAGAGTATAAGTCCTTTGTGTGAAGTGTTTCTAGCTTTGTAGCAGAACCTCCTTTTCTCTTATTTCCAATGACAACTCTGTCATTTTTTTTTGTGAAAGTAAGCTCCATCTCTTAGAGCTCTACCTGTTTAGGCTCATAGGAACTAAAGTTTCCTTCTTTTGACTTTTAGGGTTACTGAGACTTCATTAGACGACACAATTCACATATTGCTTAAAAAGAGCCTCTAGTTGTGTTGGGTCAACTACCTTCACAACCAAATAAACTTAAGGACTACATAACTTGGGATGATGGATCCGCGGTATCCTGACCCGGCTACCTCTACTTTTTTAAGGAATATTTTCCTTCCTGTTGACCCATCTTTTAATCTTTGTCGATTTTTTTTTTATGAATCGTTGGTATCATCTCGTCGGACGAATGCGGGTAAAGNATTTAATCAATTCTTAAATTGTGTGAATGAGGATCCCACCATCTTGAATGTTCGCAGAAGAAGAAAGTGATATTTGTAAATCAAGTTATTTCTTAGCTATTATGCAGTTAAAAGATGGCTTACAGAAAAGGCAAAATTCCACCCGCTCTCTCTCCCGAGGCTTACGTCTATAAGAATAAGGAATTGCATGTAATTCAAGGGTTTTCCTCTCCGTGTGTAGGTTACTGCTCCTTTGTTTTTCATCTTCTCGTGTATGACTTACGGGTGATAAGAGAGAGAAGGTGAGGAGAGAGAAAAATTCTTTTATTGTAATCATCGAGGCGATCGACGGGTGTAATTATTCCAGCTAATAAAATTTTCTGCAGCTCTGTGGATGTAGGTAAGTTGTCGAACCACGTAAATATGTGTGTCCCTCCGCTGTGCTTTTCTGTTTGAGAATTTTTCTCGATTCGGTTTTTTATTTTATTGTCTTTGTTTTTTCATAATAGAGCCAACGTTCGTAGTGGTTACGGTGAATCACCCTCTACCCTATGAACTGATATAGATGTTGAAAGCATCGAGATTTTCCCTTTAGATTCCCAAAAAACTGAATTTCATTGAATCATGTAAGCAATACTCTTTTTATAGAGAGTTTTCTTGGGTATCCCTCAAGATGTAATTATCAAAATGAATACGTTCATTTGGAAATGCCCTTAGCTCCGGAAAAAACACAAAAACTTGATTCTTTGAATGTGGATTGCTTTTGTAAGGTCCTCTTCGCGGATATGTCTCTAAGGTATTTTTAACTGATCTCGTGAAGGACTTACGCGTTGGAGCTATTCATGTGAAGTTTACTCTATGAAATTCCTTCACATATTTTCTCTTATTTGATCCCTCTCCTCTTTGGACCATTCATTTGATCCGAGAGAGATATTTACTCAAATAAGAGAATAGTACGATGATTATAAATAAACAAGTTGGAGACTCTTTAAAAATAAAAGAGAGAAAAATAATAATAATAGTTGGTATTGTACCGACGACTTTTAACTGTTATCACAACAACAAGTTGAAACACCGTCAAAAGACCGACAACAAGCTGTCTAAGAAATACAAAAAGAAAAATTTTTACTTCATAGTTACAATTCCAATCCTGCAATTGAAACACATAAAGATGCAATAATTACAATCCAATTTTATCAATCCAAACTTTTATCAGACTAAAATCACAATAATAAACTTTCCAATCCAATAGGTAATAAACAAAATATATTGAATTAAACATATATACTTAACTGCTCATAAATAGAATGTCACTCGAATGTTTCAAAAAGATATATAAAAATGGAAAATGACCTAGCTAATCATTCTATGTGTCTTCATCATCGTCCTCCTCATCCTCGAAATCATTTGTTGCTAGCTGCTTCTCCCGCTACTCTGTAAGGCGTCGAAATGCGTTTAATTTAGCTTTCTTTTTGACCTCAATCTCCGACCTCATCTGGGCGAGTGGGCTGTGACTCATGTCTCAATATCGATGGCGAATGCGGTAATCCCCCTACAAACCTCCTTCTCGTGTGTGGTTGACATGAATGCTCCAGATGTGTTGGAGGAAGAGTGAATCTGATAAGTGAGCGCCTGAGACCCTAACCTGTAGACTCGTCCCACCCTCCCTCTTGCCTTCGACAGCCTCAGTCTTGGAAGGCTTTAAGATCTCGGATCGAAATACAACCCAACTACTAGGTTCAGCTCTCCTTAAACTTATGAAATATCTCCTAAAAAATTGGTTACAAAAAATTAGAGCTTAAATAGACATCAAACTAGTTAAATTTATGAATTACCTAGGTGCTAGAGTTTTGTTGTCAATCCAGGCCTGATTCGACTGCCGCCTTTGTGAGTGTTTGTGTAACTTAGTGGTGTGCATTTGGCCAGTTCGAATGTATAAATTTTAAATTGGGCAAATTGATTTGAACTGAAATCCAGATATCAAACTACCAAACCAAAAAAAAATTAATAATAACAAAATAGAACTAGTCAATTTGAAATTTAATTCCATTTTAAAGGTTTAGTTTTAAATAAACCGAAAGACACACACACATATATTCAAAAAGTGAATCGGTATTTGGTCTAGTGGGCACCAAATAACGCTTCTTCTATGTGGGTCGAAACTTAAGTGTGCTTTAATTGAACCGAAGAGCCCACTCCAAGGGATTCGAACCCCAAACCCAAGGGACTTATGCCAGATGCCGCACCAATGAGCCGGGACGTTGAGCACAACCAAAATACCTACACACACGCACACACGCACACACGCACGCACGCACGCACGCACGCATGCATACATACATACATGCACGCATGCATGCATTGTCCCAAAAACTTTTAACCAATCAAACATTGTTCCTGGGCTGCTTAAGAACATTGCTTCAAAGTACATAAATTTTGGTTCTCTGTTAGTTCAGTTGAAAAATTCTCAAAACAGAACCGGGAACCAAAAATAAAATATTAGTCTTTTAAAAACCAAAATCCAAACTCTTAATTCAAAACCAAACCGAAGTAGAAAATTGGCTAGGTTCGGTTCAGCTTTTTGGATAAAACCAAAATATTGCACACCCTATTATCGATGTACTGGAATAATTAGAATATATATTTCATTTAANCAAACCGAAGTAGAAAATTGGCTAGGTTCGGTTCAGCTTTTTGGATAAAACCAAAATATTGCACACCCTATTGTCGATGTACTGAAATAATTAGAATAAATATTTCATTTACAATAAAATTTAATATAGACATAAAATCTTACCAGCCTTCTCCGGTACTCTGTGTGAGGGAGCATCCCGCCAGTATGCTTGGAGGCTCTCATGTCTATGCAATTCGAGCGCCAATTCTGCTTCGCCGCCACACTTTTTCTCTAATACTCCGAAGAAACTAAGATCTTGAGCCGTGCCCTGAAGAATTTGCTGACGCGTCTTACGTACTTCAATTGGTCACTTTAAAAATATTGGAATATCACGAGAAAATTAATCAATATGAAGCAAAGTACTCAGACACAAGGGCCNATACTCCGAAGAAACTAAGATCTTGAGCCGTGCCCTGAAGAATTTGCTGACGCGTCTTACGTACTTCAATTGATCACTTTAATAATATTGAAATATCACGAGAAAATTAATCAATATGAAGCAAAGTACTCAGACACAAGGGCTCCCATTTTTTTAACAACAACTAGTGCCATCTTCATATATCAATCTTTATTTCATCGGAAGTTTAAATCTATTGGGGATTTTAGGATCTTCAAGATAATTACATGCAATCTATGCTCCTTCCATATCCCTTATGAGTACCCATTTTTTTCTCATAGTGAAAATCCTTGAAACCAACACATTCTATCTCTTATTCAGTTGATTCTCCTCCCTTTTCACTACCTCCTAGCAATGGATTTCCCCTTATCATTCTTCAAGTAATCATCCTTTCATTTAATTAGGGTACTAAGGAAGTGACTATCATCTTTTCTTAGAAGATTACAAGCAAAGGATAATGGGAGAATGAACGAATTAGGAAGTTGAGCCTATGATTAGCCTCTCCAACCCTTGGCCCCTTCCTTAGTACTAGATTCTTTGGCACTTTCGTATCGAACATCTTAAATTTGATATTTACACTTTTAACATATGGGTGTCATAAATANTTTTCACTACCTCCTAGCAATGGATTTCCCCTTATCATTCTTCAAGTAATCATCCTTTCATTTAATTAGGGTGCTAAGGAAGTGACTATCATCTTTTCTTAGGAGATTACAAGCAAAGGATAATGGGAGAATGAACGAATCAGGAAGTTGAGCCTATGATTAGCCTCTCCAACCCCTTGGCCCCTTCCTTAGTACTAGATTCTTTGGTACTTTCGTATCTAATATCTAAAATTTGATATTGTTGTGGGATATGTACTTTCTTGGCATAGAAACGAAACGCAAAGAAGGAACACAAGCAAACATAGATCGTTTACGTGGTTCGATCCAATTGGATCTACGTTCACGGAAGGGNTATATATATATATATATATACTTGATGAGTAGTATTTTGAGCCAAAATGAGCCGAACACGAAAACAATTCATTTAATATATCGAACGAAATGAACGAGCCGAACAGGAGCTGTTCGCGAACAACGAGCCGTTTTGACAGCCCTAGCTCTGGCTTAACCTAATTNCAATTCGTACGTAATTACATATCGAGCATCTAAACTTTACATAAGGCTCTATACTATACAAGTTATGGCACCCCAACTTTGCATGAAAAGCGTATTTAACTTTTTAAAAGATCGATTTTCTGATGTGATATGAAATATTTAGGTGATATGAATGTAAAAAAAATAAAGATTAGTTCTTAGGTATGTAAATACATAGAAATTGGGTGGTATGCATGTAAATGCTCCTATTTTTAATTATGATTCTTATTTTGAAGATTTAGCTCATTAAAATATCTCTATAAAATATGTTTTTTTATTAAGTAATTCTTCTTTAGTAGGTTTACTCTCAAATGAAATATTTAATATTAATCCTTTTTTTTAAACATGGCTTATTGTTGGGGATATTTGATGTCATTAATATTACATTAATTGTGGTTTAGTACAATTCAAATCATTTAAAATACACTATCATTGAGATTTTCATGAAGCATGTATAGTACCAAGTCAGTTTCACTTGACTATTGAGTGTTACTTTCATGAAGTTTATGGTCTCAATCTTGACATGAAAGAAACTTATCATGCAATTTGATATTGACTTGCAATCTTTTTCAAGGAGATTTTTTATTGCAAATATACCTCTAATTATGACAAACATGTACAAATTATTAGTAAGAATCACTCAAGGATTCTTATTGAAGAATCATATTTACTTGAGACAAAAATTTATCTTTTTTTTATTGTTGTTGTTGGAGAATTTTTGCATTAATTAAAAAAAATTGACCTATGATATATTGTTTTGGTCGATTGGCGGAGTTACAGTGGGGGCACTAGCCCGAATGATCTCCATAAATCGCTGAGGCTAGCAAGGAGATGTTTTGATTGTAGAGCTTTATGACATAACTGAGCAAGAAGCACAAGGTTAGAAAGCTTCATAGTCACAATATTAGTGTTATTCATCAATGTAAGAATCTGGTTTTTCATGTTAGGATAAAGCATATTTAGTTGTTGTATCATTTTATTCATTTTTTTTTCTAGAAGATGGATAATTAATCTTAGAAAATGTACACATAGCTCATAATCCGACAGAGAATATAAAAAAACTGAGGTTATGCTTGGCTTCAGTTGGAGTACACGAAAGTTGAGGTAGGACGCGAGCCACACTGTGGTACATGACTATGAAGATAGTAAAAATGGAGGTGCAGAACTAGAGGAGAACTCTTGGATGCAATCAACCTTTAAGTGAGAGATTGTTGGTATGTGGAGCCTGATACTAGAAGATATAATAATACAATAGCACAGAAGAGTTGCTCATGTGCCTATATGGGCTAGTTGCATGCTACAACCGTTAATCAACGCCTCTATGGTGGCGCGCCCTTGCCAATGGTGGAACCCTATGCTAAAGAGGCACAGGTGCACCACAACATTTTTTTCTCTATACTCCGAAATAGAGAGTATGGAAAATTTGCGTCTAGGGGGTGGCGCGGGGGGTACCGGGGGTTGTTTTTTTCTTCCAATTCTAATTTAAGCCCTCATTTTCACTAAAGGAATACCCTTGTGTGTAGAATTCTCTTGTAGTGAACTCTCGACATGTGCATAATAGGAGAGAGTTTGTGTGGTGCGGTGTGCGAGTCGAGAGTGGATTTTGACGATTTTTCTCATGTGATCAAGAAAGGAGGAGCATCTCAAAATTGTTTTTAGTTCCATGAGTAGATAGTTGATTTGAGCGGTGCAATTTTTGCACATTTCTCCATATTTTTATAGTAAAAATTTTTAGTATGACGTGGCTCCGTGATTTTTTCTCATTCTCGCGGTTTTCCACGTTCAATCTAAGTGCATTTTTTAAAAAATTTTTGTTGTGAGTTGTTGTTTTAATTTGTTTTTGGATCTATTGAATTAGTGTCTTTTTTTTCGTGTAGTTTGGTTATTAATTGATCAAGTCCTGGGTTTTCATCCCCAAATGCCGTCAGACAACCGCCATGAGGCCACCACCGCCGTCATCGTTTTTAGCCCACCGCCATCATCGTGCAACCATCGAACAATATATTAATCTCTTAAAGTTATAATTTTATGAGCAAGATTTAACTGATTAACAAAAAATACAATTTTTTTAAGCTTTTCTTAGTAAGATCATATTTTTATTTCCTCAACACTTCTTCCTCTATTTTAAACTGCACAAGTCTTCGATATTGTTAATGAACTCCATCCACTGAGATCTCATCATGACGTCATTACTTGTTTTTGACTTCCATGGAANTTTTCGTGTAGTTTGGTTATTAATTGATCAAGTCCTGGGTTTTCATCCCCAAATGCCGTCAGACAACCGCCACGAGGCCACCACCGCCGTCATCGTTTTTAGCCCACCGCCATCATCGTGCAACCATCGAGCAATATATTAATCTCTTAAAGTTATAATTTTATGAGCAAGATTTAACTGATTAACAAAAAATACAATTTTTTTAAGCTTTTCTTAGTAAGATCATATTTT
The DNA here is from genome assembly GCA_002079205.1 of Phalaenopsis hybrid cultivar. Taxonomy (NCBI): domain Eukaryota; kingdom Viridiplantae; phylum Streptophyta; class Magnoliopsida; order Asparagales; family Orchidaceae; genus Phalaenopsis; species Phalaenopsis hybrid cultivar. The sequence continues at coordinate 15,096 of JXCR01148732.1, read as the reverse complement.
TATTTCCTCAACACTTCTTCCTCTATTTTAAACTGCACAAGTTTTCGATATTGTTAATGAACTCCATCGACTGAGATCTCATCATGACGTCATTACTCGTCTTTGACTTCCATGGATTTACACACTATTAATCTCATTGCTGTCAATCTCTCTTTGGGAAGAAATTTTTCCATACGAAAGGCGGAAGTAATTCTGAGTGTGGACTCCAGTAATATGTCATCACGTGTGCTACACCTGGCCCACCTCATAAACATAGTGCAGTGAACCGCTCCAATAACCATTGCGGTTCCATTTCAATAACCTCAACAAACAACTTCAATAAGTCTCCAATAACGTCGCAATAACCCTTCAATAAGACTGCAATAACCCCCACAATATAATTTCAATAATCGCTTCAATAATGCCGCAATAAACCACCAATAACATCGTGCGATGAACCGCTCCAAGAACCTCAGTGGTTTCACTTTAATAACCCCCACAGAACAACTCCAATAAGTACGCAATAATGTTGCAATAACTCTTCAATAACACCACAATAACCCCCACAAAATAATTTCAATAACCGCTTCAATAATGCTGCAATAACCCCCTAAGAACACCAAGCGGTGAACCGCTCTGATAACCTTAGCGGTTCCACTTAAATAACCCCCGCAAAACAACTACAATAAGTCTTCAATAACACTACAATAACCCTTCAATAACACATCAATAATCCCCGCAAAACAATTCTAATAATCGCTTCAATAAAGTCGCAATAACCCCCTAATAACACCGTGCGGTGAATCGCTCCAATAACGTTAGCGGTTCCACTTCAATTACCCCCGTAGAACGACTCCAATGAGCATTCAATAATGCCGCAATAACCCTTCAATAACACTGCAATAACCCCTGTAAAACAATTTCAATAACACCACAATAGTCCCCCAATAAAAGCGCGGGAAACTTCGCAAAACAACTCCAATAAGTAACCAGTAACGCCGCAATAACCCCTCAATAACACCGCGTGGTGAACCACTCCAATAACATCAGCGGTTCCACTTCAATAACCCCCGTNAAAGCGCGGGAAACTTCGCAAAACAACTCCAATAAGTAACCAGTAACGCCGCAATAACCCCTCAATAACACCACGTGGTGAACCACTCCAATAACATCAGCGGTTTCACTTCAATAACCCCCGCAAAACAACTCCAATAAATGATCAATAACGTCACAATAACCACCCCCTACAGAAAAGTTCCAATAACAGCTTGAATAGCACTGCAATAACACCCCAGTAACACCACGCAAGTGTTATTGCAGTGTTACTGGGGTGTTATTGCTAGTGAAATAACCCCCCCTGCAGTGTTACTGTTAGTGAAACACCCCAATAACCAATAACCGGTGCAATAACGTCGCAATAATCCCCCAATAACACTCCACTAACCTCAGCAGTTCCACTTTAATAGTCCCCACAGANGTTACTGGGGTGTTATTGCTAGTGAAATAACCCCCCCTGCAGTGTTACTGTTAGTGAAACACCCCAATAACCTCAGCGATTGCACTTCAATAACTTATGTAGAACAACTCCAATAAGTACACAATAACGCCGCAATAAAATTTCAATAATACCGCAATAACCCCCATAGAACAAAACCAATAACCGGTGCAATAATGTCGCAATAATCCCCCAATAACACTCCACTACCCTCAGCAGTTCCACTTTAATAGTCCCCACAGAAAAACTCCAATAAATACCTAATAATGCCACAATAACACTTCAAGATCACCACAATAACTCCCACATACTAATTACAATAACCGCTTTAATAACACTGCAATAACCCCCAGTAACAACACAGTGAATTGTTACAATAACCTCGGCGGTTCTACTTCAATAACCCAAACATAACAACTCCAATAAGTTCCAATAACACTGTAATAATCATTCAACAACCTCACGGTGTTATTGGAGAGTTATTGCAGCGTTATTGATGCGGTTATTAGAATTGTTCTGCAGGGGTTATTGAAGTGAAACTGCAGATGTTATTGGAGCGGTTCACCACACAGTGTTTATGAGGTGGGCCCGATGTAGCACACGTGACGACATATTACTGGAGTCCTCACTCGGTATGAAAAAAAATTTTCCCCTCTTAGATCCCATGTCACTAATTTTTTTTTCGCTTAAGATAGCTAAGAGAGTGACAGATTAAACAAATGAGATATTTTAGATGTTAAATTCATAAATAGTATTATTTTGTGTGATATATGAAAACCCCTTTTGTAATTAGTGATCATCGATGATTTTTCTCATCTTTTCGGCTCACACACAAATACATCACCCTCTTGATTTTCAATAACATATTTCGATTAAAAAAGATTATTTAATATTTTTAATAGCCAACAATAACTAAGAAATTTTAATTATAAATCTGCAATTTTTTGTAATTGGTCCGATTGCTTATATGTTCAAGGATGAAATTTTTAGCGGTTCAATTTCGAGCCGAGTTAGA
>JXCR01148730.1:148954-161123 GCA_002079205.1 Phalaenopsis hybrid cultivar | reverse complement strand
AAAGAAATCAATGTTCAGCAAAGTGTTGAGCTCTTGAGTTCATTGTGAAATCTTAAACAACTGAAATGTCATTTCTTATCAAAAAGGAGCAAATTTGTACATATCATAAGGTTTCTATCCAAATATCAACATTTGAACATGATTTGAAAAACTTGTTTATCATAAACTCTTATTGCTTACCATTGCAGAGGAGCAAAACCCCAGCTTGATGCAAACAGAGCTCGAAAAGGAGCAATGCATTGGTTTCAGAGATCTCAGGGACAGAGCTAAACCATTGTCAGGTAATAACCTGCTGCTTTATTCGGTCAGAGGACCAAGGCTTGGAGCACACAGCTGCAGAACTTAAAGGGAAAGCATAGAAAAGAAAAGTTATGGCATCTTTTGATTCCTTTCATTTCTCTGTACTCCATCAAAAGCTATAGCTGTTCATTTAAAGCAACTCGGGCGTTAAAAAAAGAAAAATCAAGTTTTCTCGGATTTGTGTCTCTGCTACCAGTCCAACCTCGTTCTTTGGAACAGCAGAGCTCCAATTTCAGAAAGAGAGATTGATAGAGATGGAGAGAGAGGAGAGGGAGGAGTTTGCCTGCATTTATACTCAAATCCGCAGCTCTACGCGAGAAAGACAGAGAAAAGAGAAGGCCAATTGAATTATTAAACACAGCCAGATTCTGCAGAATATAAGCTACAGTGTGTAAATTGGGTCGCTGAAGCAGTGGGGTCCATAGTTGTATCAGCACAGCTGACATATACGGTTCGGACTCGAGTTATCACGTGATATTCTGATGTAAATTTACGTCAGGTGTCTTGATACAATAATTTTTCCTGAAGCAGTGGGTCAATAATTCGAAAATTTATCACACAGGAGATCCAAATTAGGTGCGGATGATATCTTTGGAAGTGTTATTTGGTAGTATTGTAGTGCTATTTTAGTAAAATAACACAACAATATCATCAATAACACCTAAACACAACAACGAAACTATATCATAACTCTTGATGTAATATTTTTTCCAATAGTTAGGGGTGTAACAAGCCGAATATGAGCGAGTTGAGCTTTTATTCGTCATTTAAAATTATTTATGTACGAAATAAGTAGTGTTTGAAATAGCTCTCTTTAACAACATGTTTTTTTTTACTCAGATGATGTCATTGGACGTGTTATTTGGTAGTATTGTAGTTTTATTTTAATAAAATGACACTATAATACTATCAATAACATCTAAACACTACAATAAAACTATATATCAGGACTCCTGATGTAATATTTTCTCCAATAGTTAGGAGTGTAAACAAGCCAAATAAGAGCGAGTTGAGCTTTGATTTGTCATTTAAAACTATTTATGTACGAAATAAGCTAGTGTTCGAAATAGCTCTCTATAACAACTTCTCTTTTTTTTATTTATTTTTTATTTTTTTTACTCAGATTCAAATTGATTTATTCGAATTAAGTTTGTCTTCGACTTAAAAATAATCAATTAAATTTTTATTAATAAAAAATAATTATTTTTATTGGGCATAGGTTCAAATATTTAATTTTCTCACGCCTAAATATTTTTTTTAACAGAAAGGCTCATCATTTGCATATAAATAGGTTTCTCAAAACATGTGGGACTAAGAAAATGTCTCTCCGAAGGTGCAGGTCCTGGACTCCCTCCATTCCCTCCCATCGTTTCTGAAGGCAAAAGTAAATTTAATTTTTTTTTATTTTATTTTATGGGATTTTTACATATGTAGCACTCAAATCCTATCTATTTAAATATGTACGAGTGCACAAAAGTTTAGGAAGTTGGCTAATTTAGGCTGCATTTTGAACTGATCTTTAATGGTTTGTGGCTTCTGTTTTATGTAATATTTTGTCCATATTGTTCTGTTGCAAATAACATCACTAAATAGGAGTAGAATGATCATTTATCCAGAAGCAACATCAAATAAGTTGTTCTGAATAAACTCTCTCAATTAATAAACCAGTTTATCTTGATAATCCGCAGTTTATCAGATTGTCAGAATAATATGAAACTATTATGAACGTTTACATACATATCATACAAATCATATATATTTATATATTTTGTCCTAACGACTAGACTAATAATTTTTATAATTATCAAAATAAAAAACTTTTAAAACAAATAATATTTAGCATGTTTTAATACATATAAAAAATTAGTATAAAAATGATATAAAATATATTTTTATTTAATTATTTATTTATTTTTAGCCAAAATGAGTCGAAAACAAATGAACAAACATCTTTTCTTATTCTGCTCGTTTATAAATCGAGTTCAAAAAAACAGTTTGTGTTTGACTCGCTTGCTTAATGAACAAATCGAATACGAGCTATTAATGAGCTAAGCACGAGCCTTCAGCGAATGATAAGCTTTTTTGACAGCCCCATCAATAGATATGAAGCCAAATATAAACAGTCCCATGTTTAACAGCTGTGAAAACATATTGAAATTTTATCAAGTCAAGAACATAAATTGAACATCAATAATAAGACAAACAGACGATGGTTGGTGTCAATGTTTAAGACAATGAAAGTTGTTGTTAATAAAGACAATGGACATTGATGTTGGTGACATTGGGCAATGATTTTAATGGTATCAAGAAACATTGACATCATAGATGATAGCAGGTGATGAACATATTGGCATCAATCTGCATCAACATTAGTATTAATAATGAGTGGAAACTATATTGGAGTAAGTAGGCGTTGATGTTGATGAAACTAGGTATTGACGTTAATGTCGATGTTAGAAATTATAGTACACGTCAATGTTGGGGTTGAAACTTTTTTGACAGAGATGATCATGTTTGTAGTAACAACCATCAACATTAATTTTGATGGTGGGTGTCGGTCTTTTTTGCATTGATTTGAATTGACAATGTTGGATACATTAGACCTCCACTTTGTTGGCAACAAGAAATTTTGTTGTTATTAGTATTTGCAGCCATTTATATTGTTGAATGTGGTGTGCATCCACTTCATTGGCAATAACAAGCATTAGTATTGTTGTCAATGTCATGCATCTGCATTGGCATCAACATCAAGCTTTTATGCAAAAAAAAAAAAAAAACAGTTAAAAATGGCAGAAAAAGAGATGGTTTACTGAGCGACATAAATTTTGAATTACTTTCCGACGGCTTATCAACTACATATTTAACCTACAGATTTCCTACAAAATAATTCTAGATTTTACGGCGGTCTCTAATTAGTCACCAACAAATTAGATTGGTTAACAACAAATTATAAAAAGATGGACTCAAGTTGTTGGACTGACACATATAACTGTTGGAAGCCATCAGAAAACAGCTTTTAAGCTAAATTAAAGGAAAACTTCTCGTTTTCTTTTCCGGACTTTGGAACGTCACCAAACCCCCTTCGATCGCATTTTCCCTCGAGTCAACAATTTCTCAAGTTCTTATAGTCAAATCGAAGGTAATCTCAATTTCAATTTTTTTTTTATGTTTTCATTTAATTTGAACCGTTAATTTTTTCGTATTTTGAATTTTTGTGTTTTGGAGAAATTCAAAATTTTGATTTGGTTTTCTATGTTTTATATGATGTAAATGACTGTTAAATGCTTAGGGCTCGTCTACAAGGCTTTTTCGCATATAACACCCAATTTTGAATGTTACATTTGCATACCAAAAACACAAATCTTATGTTTGAGGGGCATTTACATGCATAGCACCCGAAATAATGCTATTTACAAATCTAGCACACTCTTTCATTCATTTATAGGTGGTGTTTGGTAGCATACTATTAAGAGTATTTAGCCATGGATTTAACTTAAATCTCACCAAAATCCTTATAAATGAAAAGTAAATTCAATGCTTAGTTAAATCAAACTTTTTTGCATTCTGTCTTTTTTTTTTCTATCGTCTCTCTCCATCTAACAAATCTTTAATTCTACTTTACTTATTTTAACCCTCTTTAGTAATTCAAATTCAAATTATGTAAAAAATAATAATAAATTTTACTCTCTTCGTCCAAGTAATCCACTATGGAATTGTGAGTATATAGGTTCATGCTTCTTCTGAATTAGAAAAGATGAAATTACAAAAGTACAACATTAGTTGAGCTTTAATACTCGTATATGGGCTACAAAAATAAAGTTACTAGTGGTTGTAATAGCGTCAAATTGCCATAAAGGCCTGAGTTAAAAGTCGTAGTAGTTGTTCTCCATATATGTCTTTGTTGGTAGCTTCATGGGCATTGGTTGACCACAAAAGTCATAGTGGAGAGTTATAGTAGTGTCGATTGAACACCAAAGCTATAATTGGAAGTTGCAGTAATAGTGAGCTGTATAGGTCAAAGTTGGAAGTTGCATATGCTATGAGCCATGTGGGTCGTAGTTAGTCACATAAGTCATAGCAGTGAGGTGTGATCGTGAGTTGTGATAGTGTCAATTGACCACAGAGACTGTAGTGGAGGGTTGTAATGAGAACAGTAGGACATGTAGATTGTAGTAGGGAGATGTACTAACATTTGTTGGCCACATAATTCACAGTTGGGAGCTTCATGAGCTATGAATGACGTAGGTCGTAGTTGGTCACATGAGTCATAGTGGTGAGCTGCAATAATATTCATAGGCTACAAGAGGCCTAAGTTGAGAGCTGCAATAACCTCATTAGGTTGCAGAGGCTAGAATTAGGAGTGGAGTGACCTATGAGCCACGTAGGTTGTAGTTGGTCGCATAAGCCATAGTGGTAAGCTACAATATTGTTCGTAGGTCACAGAGATTAGAGTTAAGAGTTGCAATAATGTTTGTAGGTCATAGAGATCAGAGTTAAAAGCTATAGGATTCGTGAGCCACATATCGTAGTTGGTCATATAGGTCATGATGATAAGCTGTAATAATGCCCGTAGGCCATAGAGGTTGGATTTGAGAGCTATAATAATGTTTGTAGACCATAGAGACTAGATTTGTGAGCTGCAATAATGTCTAAAGACCACAAAGGTCAGAGTTGGGAGCTACGTGAGCTGTGAGCCATGTAGGGTGTAGATGGTTATATGCATAGTGGTGTTGAGCTGCAATAATGTCATTAAGTCACAAAGGTTGGATTTGAGAGCTACAATAATGTTCATAGGTTACGGAGGCTGAAGTTAGGAGTTATGTGAATTGTAAATCACGTATGTCGTAGTTGATCACATAGGATGTTCTGGTGCAATAATGTTCATTGGCCTCAATGGCCAAAACGAAGGGCGAGTGTTGGTTGGCCGCCAAGGGCATAGTGGATGGTTGTAATGATAACTAGTGTTACATTAAATTTAGGGTGCGTCGTTACATTATATTCAGGGTGTGTTGTTATATCGTATTTAGGGTGTATCGTTACATCATCTTCTTGGTGCACCATTACAACGTATTTAGCGTGTGTCGTAACACTATCTTCAAGTTGCGTCTTTACACTGTATTTAAGATGCATTGTTACACCATCTTTGGGATGCATCATTATACTATATTCAAATCACCACGCTACTCTGAAGGATGCTTTGTTACTCTGCAACATATCTCATTACTTTCCAAGGTGCTTCACTTTATATTGTGCTTTGTTGAGGACTGGCAGAGTGCGGTTGATGGTGTTCAATGATGGCTTGCGAGTAGTGGTCGATGGTGTTAGTCAGCTACTAAGGAAGGAATTTTTGGGTCTACAGTCCACAACATTGCTGAAAATAAGCTCCTTCTTTTGATTTGACTGTAGGTTTTAGTTTACTTCTAGCTCCAAGACTAGCTCCCACCATCATGAATGGAGTAGGGCTCTATCTATAGATTCCAGGAATGGTCTCCACAATAAATTAAGGTAAGAATCTATACCACTCAACTGGATGCCACAGATAGACTCCCACAAACAGAACATATTTTGTGGATATTTTAGTGCATTAATGATGCAAGAATTGAGTGATATTGGGTTCATTGGATTCTTCTCATTGAGATGCTCGATTCAACTATAAACTCCTCAGATTTGGAATTTATATGACTTTCCGATTAGTCACCAAAATTTTCAAAAGTGATATAAAGATTCGATCCGGGCTTGATTAGACTCGGATTTGATCAATTTTGGTGTCAGTGGGTTTGTCTCATCGAGTGAATCCGTTTAACTGTAAGTTTGTTGAAAATAATCAGAGTCCACAAAGTTTTTTTTTTTTTGAGTTTGAATATTTCTTACTCAGAAAATACCTTGAAATTCTTATGAAGTATGGAGATTCATGCCCTATGATGAAAATTTGCTGATTATGTGTCAAATTGCATGTTGTTAGCAAAGTTTTGATTTTTTATTTTAATTGGTGTCTCCCTTTCGTTTTTAAAATTTTAAAGTTTAGCTTTTGTTTTTTAGCATGTACCTTAAAAAATGTCAATTCAAAATTGTTCATGGGTGGCACCAAAATTTTACTTTTAAAAAAAAGGAGAGAAGATGAAAATCCAGACTTAAATGCTTTAAGAATTCATTACATTGCCTGAAAATACAAAACTTGTGTAAATAATTTATCTATCTTCTTATTTGTTCGTTCATGTTGAGGCATAATGCCACAAAATGGTCTCTATTTAACTAACAAAAGTAACGATGTAGTGCAAACCTTAGAAAGGGCATATAAAATACATATTGATTGCTTAGTATGGGTTGAACCCATATGAAGTCTCCCTCCGGCTTCATTGTACCTAATTGAGTGTTGGCTAATATGTTTACTTCTTGGGCAAGTAGTCTTACAAGTAACATTGACAACTTTAAATGGCATTCCCCTAAGGCCGACCATACATTGATCGCTCGTGTATGTGTAGCATTTGAAGCAATAAAACAACCATCGTATTAAAACTCCATTTAACAATTTTTGCTCTAAAGACTGATTTTGATTCCATTGTCTCAAATGCAATTGATTTGATCATTGATTATGAGGTTAAAATTGTATTATTTAAAAACCATTTTGTAATTCCACCTTTAAAATCATCACAAGTACAAATTTTTATTTAGTCTTACTCAAAATTTGACATTTTATTGCCTGATAATTAAATTTAAATCAACTTGAAATTTTTAACAGTTTGCACATATTTTTCAAGCGAAAGAAGATTTACATCATTGAACCAGAACAAAATAAGAAATTTCACCAATTTTGTTACTAGTAGGAAAGGGGAGTAAAGGGGCCCAAATTAAGCTAAACATGCTAATGAAATCACAATTAATCCAAAAGCATAAAAAGAGCCACTTCTAATACATTATTGATTATTCATCTTTTCATCCTAATAATCCTCTCTTGTTCTTATCAAGAAAGCCAATTCAACAAACACCAATTAGGCAATTCAGTGAATGGTTCGTTGATTCTCTTACTAATTCTGATATACATAATCATTATAGGACACCTAAGAAGTCTTCAATTATGATTGAAATAAAATAATCTTTCTGTTCTTATGATTGAAACGATGGTATGGTTGGCTGAAATGGAGGTTCTATGAGCAAGGAGTTAGCCATTTAAAGTGGAATTGTAGCTGGTATGCTTTAGCTGCTGCAGCTATCTTCTTGCCTTGTTTGGTATGAATGAAGATGAGGCTAGGAAGAGTAGACATGGTTTATCACATGTGTTATCTATGTCAAGTTAAATGATTGTAGGCTAGTGTGTAGAGTGAGGTGTGAAGGGTAATAAATAGTGGTGATTGTTTATATTTATGGTGTTAAAGATGCACAATTGAAGGCATTCAATGAATAGCTTGATGTTTATATGCTAGCTTAGTGTTGAATTCAAATTTGTTATTTGGACCGTGCCGAAGGAATAGAGCCGGATTCTTGGTAAAGGAGAAAGAGAGTGGAGAAAGTGGTGTCGAAGGGGAATTAGGGATGGTCCACAGGCTCGGCGTTATTCCGCACAAAAGAGGTTATAATATGAGATAGAAGGGGAGCAAGCTCCCTACATCAGGGGAGAGAAGGAGAGCCTCAACGACCTTTTTTACATCCTAGAGGTCCTCTATTTATAAAAAAAAAAAAAGAGAGGAAATGGATGTTACAAATAAGCCCTTGCCTTTTAGGAGATTGAGAGAGGTACTCCAGTCTTTCCCTCACTTGGGTCGGTCCTCCTGGAATTTCCCACAGCTAGACTTGATGGCGTCTAGTGGTCGACCCAAGTGCCCTATCATCCGGGGGTGGCCGGCTGAGGTGGTCGGACGTCTTCCTTCACTGTGGCCGGCGTTGACCGCCAGTTGGAGGTGGCCAATCAGGTGGGCAGCCATCAAGAGGTGGCCGACACATGTTGCAGTCAGTTGGAGGTGGCCGACTGGATGGCCGGTCGGTAGAAGGTGGTCGGCCCATGCTGGTTGGTCGAGTGAAAGTGGCTGGCTTGACGGTTGTAAGTCTCATAATTTGTTTCTTGTGGCGGATTCTCCTGCTCGGCGAGGCCTGTTCTTGGGCTATACACTTAGAGTGTACAATTACAAAAATTATAGGATGAGCTGGTAAATTAAGAATGAAAACATAGCTTTCTTAGCTTATTAAGAGGATAAAGGGCCCTTGGTTTAGCAATCAAATTACATGATAATTGAAGTTATGTAAATATTTTGGTTGATCATGAATGCACACGTAACGATAATTAAGCTCATATATGATACTGATTAAGCAATCAATCAGTATTTTTTATCAAACACTTGCTGTACTGAGTTAAAATTGAGCATTAAATTCTTTTTTGTTTTTTATGACAAAATGATCTTCAATTAATCAGAAGATATAAATGACATATCTATAATGCAGAGGTAGGATTAAACATATTAATTATTCTATAGCCATTGTCTCGAAAACATATTACATCAGAATTCAGCACGTAGAGTTACTTACGAAGTCCAATGAAATCACGTCACAAGGGAATATTCCTGGTAACACAAGTAACACAGAAAAATATTCCCCCGTGTTATTAAGATGTTATTGTATGTTATTCATGTGTTATTGTGTTATGGGAATATTCCTGGTAACACAAGTAACACAGAAAAATATTCCCCCGTGTTATTAAGGTGTTATTGTATGTTATTCATGTGTTATTGTGTTATGGGAATATTCCTGGTGTTATAATAACACAATGACACATGAATAACACACAATAACACCTAAATAACACGAGAGGAATATTCCCTGTGTTATCGTACCGATTTTTTTTCTCATGTAGCGTGATTTCATTGGACTGCGCACGTAACTCTACGTGTGGAGTCCTGATGTATTATTTTTTCCATTGTATCAGTGAAAAGCACACCTTAGGAGTACAATATTGTTTGGAGTATTATTGTGTTTAAAACAAAATTATTTTACTCACAAAATTTTCAAGCATACAATAGGATTCATATATACTTACATATCTAACATCCAAACTTATCATATTTACATACAGTCCACTTAAATATTTGGCATCCATAAAAAATACCACTATTACTAACTTTTTCAAATTAAAATTGAAATACACCTTTTCATTCATAGGTTTCCAATACAAAAGTGCTATAAATGCATATATCAAAGTAGAGGTTAGATGTGTAAATACGCAAGAATTGTGTGGTATGTTTACTTAATTTCTCAGCAAATCATGTTTATGTTGAAAACGGACATATGCAGCACTATTATTTTGGTCCGCTAACAAATACTTCACAACATGATAAATAAGTCTAATTAATGGTGGAAATTTTTAGGTGGAAGACAGCTTGAAGATTCCTTGCCAAGTAGACCAATAGGGCTCCACTTGTGCTAACATTCAACCACTAAGAGTAACTTCAAATCCCAAGCTTAATGATGATGAATTGAAAGAAATTAATGTAGCAAATGAAGGTTCATAAATGACTCTTCTAAAACTAGAATGAATTTGGTGGCAAATTGAGTACAAAATTTAAAAGTTAGATTAGTTAGGATACTATAAACAAGGCATGATTTAGCCAACTTAATGTGATATTGAATATATATTTTTTTAATTTAATTGACAACAATGTCACTTTTCTTCTTCAGGTAGGCTTTATGTTATCTTTAGGGCACACAGACTTTAACTGCTAACCACATTCATTTTGTGGACAGAAGCTCATGTTGCTACTAGGGTTTTTTAAAATCATTGTCCTCTAAATTATCGATCATATTAAATTGTATGATCGCATCAGTACCCTTATCAGACACTCTCAGATCATACAACTGACCGATGAAGTTGTTGGTGAAGAACCATTGATAATGTGTCTAGCATTTATTATGGAAATTATGTGGGATGTTGATGCTACTTGGTTCTCCTTTCATGCATGTCAATGGATAAGAGAAGTTCAACTTGAGTGGTGTCATCTTGATCCATTTGTTATCTTTGATGCGTAACATTAGATGATTTATAGATACAAATTGTTTTGATTCATATTATGACACATTTTTTTTTATTCAAGAGATACGCTTGTTATTTACAATTTTATACTAGATGGGATTCTTCTGATATCTCTTTAATCATTGATTTGTGGGTCTCAGAAGCTAAGCTAATAAGGGTATTGAAAGTTTTTGTCAAAATTTAATGAAAAATCATGTAGACTTGTTGGGTAATTCCGAAAAAAAAAATTATTTAGATCAATCAATTGACTTCAAGATGTGTAATCTCATAAGCCTGACACAATTATTAGAAGTTAAACTATTAATATGAGTGTTAGAAATATTTTAAATTCGTTTCGAGTCCAAAAACTTAATAGTAAATTGGTTAATAATAAAATATAAACCGGTACAACACTTGTAGAGAAGTTGGTAGAAACTTTCCTCTCCAACTAGAAGACCTAAGTTTAAGTCATACTCTAGTCACTATTTTTTAGCTTAGTTGTTACTAAAGTTAAATCTACAGGAAAGTAAAGAAAAAGATAAATAATATATTGAATACTAAGGTAGAAGCCATTTATAAATGGGGCATTTACATACACATCACACAATTCTTATGTATTTATATATCTCACACTGAAACTTTCATATTTACACATATAATGCTCAGATCTTTAATATCACATTAAAAATAGAACTATTAAAAAGTGAAATGTATATTTTTTCATGCATAGGCTTAAAACACTAAATTGCTATGTAAATAAATATGAAAGTAGGCATGAGATATGTAAACATATAAGGATTGAGTGCTACTACGTATGTAAATTTTCCTTCATAATTTTTTGAAAGCACTATTAAATTATTTGATATCACAATTCATAATCATAATGACAAAGGGCACGTTCAGATAAATAAAATCTCTCTCAAATGTACTTTCAAACATATTTATGTTACTAGTGTGCTTGATTCTTCTATTATTTTTTCCCTAAAAAAAATATCATTTTAAGGGACCTTTTTTTCATTTCATTCAATTCAATAAAGAAAATACAATTCCAATTAATAAAGATAAAAGAAAGCACTCTGTATAGTTTTAATAAAAGGTTCATTGTAAGTTAATCAAAAGATAACAATGATGGAAAAAGTAACAAAGAATAACAAAGCGTATATTCCAAAAAAATTTTGTATTTTCCATATCATCATTGAGGCTTTATGATTTATCATCATCATCATCATCATCATCATGATTATTATTATTATTATTATTATTATTATTATTATTATTATTATTATTGCTATTATTATTATTATTATTATTGCTATTATTTTGGTGTGCTTGTATGGAAGACACTTTTCAGGATGAAATTTTTTTCAATTGATATTTAAAATCTAAATTCATTTTAGAATTTGGATAAAAGTTTCAGAATTCTGATCAATAGAGTTCGAATTTTAGGTTTTATTTGCATTATCCTCCATTGTGATATAATGTAACAAGTAGAAGAAATAATTATTTGAAAATTTTATGGTAAGATAGTGTCACATGCTTTATTAGTCACACTTACTTGAAAACAAATCATTAATAAAAATTAGTTAGTTGAATTACAAAACATATATCATCAATGTGTGTGTGTGTTAAAAAGTAATAAAAAGAAACTTCAAAGAAACTAATTAAAATAACGTTTTAAAATTTGCTTTTAACTTTCATACAAATGAATTTATTCATCGATTAAATGTCGAATTAGTAATATGCTCTATGTAAAATCTCTAGTTTTCAAAATAATGGTGTAGAAGACTTTTTTTTTTTGGAAAAACAAATGAATATTGTTGAATCAATATGTTTGTGAATTTACACATTATTGACAGAGCTAGGACTTGGATTTGT
>JXCR01148730.1:109122-148772 GCA_002079205.1 Phalaenopsis hybrid cultivar | reverse complement strand
TTTGTTGTTGCCTCTATATGTATGTATTTCTAACCCTTACCTCCTTTCTCTTTTTCCTTTGTGGTGCTAGTTTTTTGCCTCTCATTTTACCTATGTGACTATGCCTTGGGGCTTCTCATATTTCCTCTATGTTGGTCTTTTGTTGCTTCTCATTTTACCAATATGGTTGTGCCTTAGAATTTCTCAATTTTCCTCTATGTTCATGGTTTTGTACTTTTAGTTTTACTTATGTGGTTGTGTCATGGGTTGTCTTTTGTGGTGTTGGTTTGTTGCTTATTGTTTTATTTATGTGGTTGTGCCTTGGGGCTTCTTGGTTTTCCTCTATGGTGGTGATTTGGTGCTTCTCATTTTACTTATGTGGTTGTCTCGTTGATGCTCTTGGTTGTTCTCTGTGATGGTAGTTTGATGCTTCTTATTTTACTTTTGTGGTTGTCTTTTGGTTTTTCTCTATGATGGTGGTTTAGTGCTTCTCATTTTATTTATGTGGTTCTGTCATTAGGATTTTTTGGTTGTCCTCTATAGTGGTGGTTTGTTGCTTCTCATTTTACTTATGTGATTGTGCCTTGGAGCTTCTCAGGTTTCCTTGTGATGGTGTTTGATGCTTCTCATTTTACTTGTATGGTTATGTCTTGGAGTTTCTCGGCTTTCATCTATGGTGGTGATTCAGTGTTTCTCATTTTACCACATTGGTTGTGCCTTTGAGCTTCTTGGTTTTCTTCGATGGTGGTGATTTTGTGCTCCTCATTTGAACACATTGGTTGTGCCCTAGGGCTTCTTGATTTTCCTCTATGGTGGTGGTTTGATTATTCTTGTTTCACCACATTGGGTGTGTCTTGGGGCTTCTTAATTTTCCTTTGTGTTTTGGGATACTCAAACATGGTGCAGGACATGAAGTTATTGGACTCCACTCCCTAGATATTTCGTGATATGCTTTTATATTTATTTGTCATGAAACCTCTAGATGATAGAACAAAATGGGAAGCTTTCGTGATGATTGTACTGGAACATAAAATTCCATCTTTTCTTACAATTAGTCTAGTTAGTTATTGTTCTTTTTTTATTTTTTCCTCATTGGTGTGTAATAATTTAATTTTTTATGTTGAATAATATCCTATGAGGTGTTGGTGTGACATTTCATTATATATGTTTCACACTAGTTGAACTACTTTAATTATGTAATTGTTTACTTATAACACACTTTGTTATTTTAAATATATTCTGATATTCATAAAATAGTCAGATAGACTCATCAAATGAAGATGAGATTATGGAGATAGTGGAATGAGCAGCAATTATGACTACTAGAATATATCTTATCAATGAGTACTATTCGATAAATTTGTGTAGGACACTGTTTGTGTCATCATCATCTTCTGTTGGTGACAAGTGAATTGGTGACCTGCTCCAAGAACACCTGGGCATAATTTTTAATATCTTTCAGATGTCTTACAATTTTTTTTGTGATTTGATGCCTAAACTGCAGGGTACTTATAATTTGTATGGATCATCCTGATTTGCCCTTAGGGAGGTATTAGCTATCACTTTATATACCATGTCACATAATGAGTTCATTCATGTTGTTTCTAAGTGATTCTAGCACTCAACAGAAATGATTAGCAAAAAAATTGATATTGGGATTAACTCTTTGGTTAGAATGAAAAATAATATTGTCAAACCGATAGATCTTGTTCTTGATCATTCTCTAAGATAAATCCCTAATGAAAGGAGATAATTGTTATACTTCAATGTATTCATTTATATATTTAATTTACATGGATGTTTTACCCAAAAAAAATTCTACTAAAATATTAAATAAGATTGTATACAAGAAATTGATAGCACACACGTCGATACACGTATTAGCAACAATGATGATTGCATATATAGGACGTTGTGGATTTGTAACATAGAATATATTTGCAGTTTGTGATTTCAACATGTGTTTTATCTTATTAAAGATTGGATGGAATGGAGAAGAGAGGGCTCTTTCCTCCATGAATGGGTTTTCCCCCTTGGGTTCCCGTCCTTGCGTCCTTGTCTTCCGATTTGATCGAGCTAGCAAATCTCAATTACTTCTGGGGTTAGGCCCAACATTCCCTTCTTCCGTTGCCTTTGAGTTTCAAAAGGATAGAAGGGAGTGCTCATGATAGTCGCATTTCCAAATTCGTCATTCGACACCGCAAATACAAATTTCTAATGCCTCCACCCAGTTAGTACAGTCATGACCATATATGCAATGTTACATTTGAAGAGATGCACTAATAATATTATTATTTAGAGAAATATTACCTCGTTGATTTGAAATATCAAATGCAAATAGGTTTCTTAATGTCATTCCCCGATACAAAATATTATCTTATCGAATTTGAGCGTAGCAGCTAATTGCTTAGAGCAAGGAATGAATTGTTCAATCAATAACAAACCTCATTATGGAGTGTTATCGAGACTATTCAATGTATGGAAGAAGTTGTACTTAATTCGAGATATGCACACATATCCCTTCAAAGCCTATATAAAGATAGTTGTTGCAACGATAGCTCCTGATAATTTTATACAAACATACTCATCTCAGGACGAGGTTGATTTTAGGGTTTTGGATGAAGATCAAATATGCATCTCTATAGAAGCATTCAAACATCATGTAGGTCAATCATTGCTCAATGAAGACTTTGTGTGAATGACTTCAACACACCCAATGGGGAGGGTTTTCAAGAGTTGATACAATTAAGAGAAGACATTGTGGATGTCTTAGTGAATTCATCGAGTATATCTAATTAGTATTCTATAGTGTCATTATCTTGGCTCAAATTTATTGAATTGGTTGATATCTATTTTCTTGTCCATGTTTCGATGTTGTAATTTTTAAGGTAATAACATTAGAGATGCATTTTTTTTCCCATAAATGATTTTTTTTCTTATTGAACCATTTTTTTTATTGTTCTATTGCATATGTTTCTTAAATTTGTTTGCTTGTTTGTTTTATTTGTATTAACAATTTTATTTTTAAACAGACTTAGACTATTAAAAAAAAACAAAAAATAGATAAATTTTGTTTTTGTTTGTTTTCAAAACATATTTTATGACTTAAGGGCCCAAACACGACAAATCTCAACATATCATTAGTCTTCTCCACCTTCTCTTTAAGTCGTAGCTCAAAACTAGGGGAACCATCATTCTCATCCCTGTTACTGTGACACTCTCTATTTGCCTTTCGCTCCTTCCGCACTAATAGTTATGATGAGGTCTTCTCATTGGTCCTTTGGCTCTAACAGTTATAGTAAATTCTTCCCTTCGCTCCTTTCACTATGAATGTTAGGGCGACGCCAAAGAACTTTTTGTTGTTCAGACTTCTCCTCTAGCCATTGACCGTGAACGAGCTTTTTCCCTTCTTATTATTGGTTTTATTGCCTTGCTCAACTGATAAATTTGTGTTTTGCCACTCAAGATCTAGTGATTCTATTTGTGTTTATTCTTCTTTCTTTTTTCAAGTACTGGTTGTTTTTTTATTTACTTGTGTTCATCTTTTCTTGCTACATGTATAGTTCTTAGCGCTTTGTGTTGTGATGTTTATTGACCTATTGGTTACTTCCAACAAACAAGGCCTAATCGTATGTAGGTTCTTCAATCTAGCACTATAATATGCTCTGAGGCGGCCATGAGACTGAAGATTTCGGTCAAACTCTTCTTTGGTTGCTTCTTCTATATTAGATAAAGTATATTTAATTGAATGAATATATTATTTTCTGTGGGAAATGCATTTCAATGTTTTTTCTTTAAGCCTTCTTTTAGTTTTTGGTATGTATGTAAATGATGTTATTTATAAGTTTTAATCTTTTTTATTTGAGGGGTATGTATGTAAATAATGTGATGGTGCTTGATACGAGGGGCATGGGTTCTCTCCATGCATTTCCTCATGTCATCTCTATGGATTTGAAAAAAATATGCATTCGGACAACGGTAGCGATATACCGAAAGGTGCGAAGGAGACACCAAAAACAAAAAAAAGAACTCAGGTGTGTCTTGTCCGTTGTCCGGACGTCGGATGCAGTATTTTCTCGTGGATTTGAAGGGGTGATGGAGGATTCAGAGGATCATGAGGGGATTGAAGAGATTGCAAGCTTCACTGTGCTATGAGGCTGATTCTAATATATATGATCTCCATTATTAGCTGCTTATAATTATTTTCTCTGCAATGTTCTTTTATGCCATTTCTAAAAAGAATTTGCCTGTTAATATTGATATTCATTCATGAAGGAATTGAGACTTCAAAACTACCTTTTTTTTTTTTTTTGTAATATTTATGTTTGGAGGCCAAAAGTTTCATTTGCTCTATCGGATGAAGGCTCATGTACATCTGAAAAAAAGAGGAAGATTTATATACATAATACGAAATTTCTATGTATTTACATATCTAACACAAACTTCGCCACTAGGGTTGTCAAAATAAGTCGTTGTCTGTGTACAACACGTGTTCGGGTCATTAAATAGCTCATGTTTTAATCGTTCATTAAACAAGCTAAGTGAACACAATTATTTTAAACTCGAATTTAAGTGGGTCAAATATGAACAAACCTTTGTATGATTGTGTTCGGCTCGTTTTAATTCTAAATAAAAAAAATTATATGTACTATTTATATAAAGATATATTATATATATTTCCATTTGAGTTTAGAACATCACAGCTTGTGTGTTGATCCTGTGCTTTTGAGCCTTTTATTGCATAGAAGTGATGCAGGTTCAAAAGTTATCGACAAACCAAACACTAACTACACTTTGTTCGATTGCGTCCGGCTCATTTCAACTTGAACTAAGGAAATTATAAATATTATTATCATAATATCTATTATATATTTACATTTAACTTTATTAAAGTTTAAATCACCACAACTTATAGTCATATGATTTTGCACCATTTATTATTGCACAGGAGTGGTGTTGGCTCGAATCTAACACGATACATCTAATGTTCTAATTGATTAAATGAGTCAATTTCAAGCTGAACATGTACAAGAATATGCAAATCAAATCGAACACGCACACTATGTTCACTAACATTTTCAAACACAAGCTAATTTCAAACCGAATTAATTTTGAACAAGTTGAAAACGAGCTATGCCTAAACTCGCTCGGCTACTTTACAACTCTACCTACCACCTCACATGAAAATGCATATTTCACTTTTTAAAAGTTGAAATGATTGTATTTTTTATGTGATAAAAAAAGATTAGGGTGTTAGGTAAAAAGTGAATTTAGATGTTAGATATGTAATTACATAAGAAATAGGTGATCTTTAATAAAATGGTCCTCATCTTTTTTGTTTAAACATTTTAAAAAAGATATCATTTTTTTAACTTTTAAACACAAAGAAAAATGCAANTTCTTGAGGGGATTGAAGAGATTGCAAGCTTCACTGTGCTATGAGGCTGATTCTAATATATATGATCTCCATAATTAGCTACTTATAATTATTTTCTCTGCAATGTTCTTTATGCCATTTCTAAAAAGAATTTGCTTGTTAATGTTGATATTCATTCATAAAGGAATTGAGACTTCAAAACTACCTTTTTTTTTTTTTTGTAATATTTATGTTTGGAGGCCAAAAGATTCATTTGCTCTATCGGATGAAGGCTCATGTCCATCTGAAAAAAAAAAAAAAAGAGGAAGATTTATATACATAATACGAAATTCCTATGTATTTACATATCTAACACAAACTTCGCCACTAGGGTTGTCAAAATAAGTCGTTGTCTGTGTACAACACGTGTTCGGGTCATTAAATAGCTCATGTTTGAATCGTTCATTAAACAAGCTAAGTGAACACAATTATTTTAAATTCGAATTATAAATGAGTCAAATACGAACAACCCTTTATACGATGGTGTTCGTCTCGTTTTAATTCGAAATCAAAAATTTATATATACTATTTATATAAAGGTATATTATATATATTTCTATTTGAGTTTAAAACATCACAGCTTGTGTGATCATGTGCTTTTGAGCCTTTTATTGCATAGGAGTGATGCAGGTTCAAAAGTTATCGACAAGCCAAGTATTAACTACACTTTGTTCGATCGTGTCTGGCTCATTGCAACACGAAATAAGGAAATTATAAATATTATTAATATAATATCTATTATGTATTTACATATAACTTTATTAAAGTTTAAATCACAACTTATATTGCCATATGATTTTGCACCATTTATTATTGCATAGGAATGGTGTTGGCTCGAATCTAACACGATACATCTAATTTTCTAATTGATTTAAATGAGTCAATTTCAAGCTGAACATGCACAAGAACATGCAAATCAAACCGAACACGCACACCATGTTCACTAGCATTTTCAAACACAAGCTAATTTCAAACCGAATTAATTTTGAACAAGTTGAAAATGATCCATGCCTAAGCTCGCTCGGCTACTTTACAACTCTACCTACCACCTCACATGAAATTGCATATTTCACTTTTTAAAAGTTGAAATGATTGTATTTTTTATGTGATAAAAAAGATTAGCGTGTTATGTAAAAAGTGAATTTAGATGTTAGATACGTAACTACATAAGAAATGGGTGGTTTTTAAGTCAATGTCCCTTATATTTTTTGTTTAAACATTTAAAAAAAGATATCATTTTTTTTAACTTTAAAACACAAAGAAAAATGCATATTAAAATAGAAAAATCATAGAGTACCAAACATGTTCTAGTTTCATATTAAAATAGAAAAAAACAAAACAAAAAACAAAAATTGAACTAAAAATAAAAATAAAAAGTGATCCCAAACAACCCTAAGCAAATAGGCAATGATTATCTGTCAAAAGGTACCACTATAGAGAAAATTTTTCGTATGTCGTCTGTACGCATGTCATCCGTATGCAAGCTACACACAGACAACGGACGCGATATACCAGCGAGGTTTTTTTTTTCGCCGGGTATCGTGACCGTCATCCATACCAAGCTCGCATACGGAAGAAGTACGAAAAAATTTGTCCGCTCTATACCCCCTAGACAGAATTTGATTGAATAAATAAAGATAACTATATAATAAAAAAAAGCATCTAATTAAATACTCGTTAACAACATCTAAAATCCCTTAAGCTAAAACCCACGGTTAGAAAAAAATGTCCACAACAGATCCTTAACATTCAAAATAATACAAAACGTTNATTAAAATAGAAAAAAACAAAACAAAAAACAAAAATTGAACTAAAAATAAAAATAAAAAGTGATCCCAAACACCCCTAAGCAAATAGGCAATGATTATCTGTCAAAAGGTGGCACTTTATAGAGAAAATTTTGTGTATGTCGTCCGTACGCAAGCTACATACGGATGACGGACGCGATATACCAGCGAGGTGTTTTTTTTTTTTTGCCGTGGTATCGTGACTGTCATCCATACCAAGCTCGCATACGGAAGAAGTACGAAAAAATTTGTGCGCTCTATACACCCTAGAAAGAATCTAATTGTATAAATAAAGATAACTAAATAATAAAAAAAGCATCTAATTAAATACTCATTAACAACATCTAAAATCCCTTAAGCTAAAACCCACAGTTAAAAACAAATGTCCACAACAGATCCTTAACATTCAAATAATACAAAACGTCTTACAATCTTAAAATATAGTGAATACCATACAAACCAGTGCTAATCATGAGAAACTAATCTAGCAAGTGTTACATTTAAGCAGAGGAAGATAGTTTTCCACACAAACCTTTGGCTAAGCAAAAATTTACTTTGCTTCCAATCTTTTGAAGGGGTAATCTATCTATCCAGGACCAACTTTGGGAATATCATAATGCTCACTCAGATTTGCCAGGTATTGGTTGAACCCTTGGATTCTATCACGGTGAGACTTATTTGCAGTTTTAGCCATGAGATGCTGGTCAATCTTTCCTCTCTGTTCGATGTAGCGCCTCTCTGCGGGTGTGAGATGGTCGTCATATACCTGCGGCGTACTTTCTTCGCCAATTTTGTTTGCTTCGATCACTTCGTCTGGTGTCTCTGTGGACTGTCCAGAACTTCCTCCTGCACGCCGAAAAAAACAGACGGAGACCCTCATAAATGAGCTTGGTTCAAGATTACAATTCAATAATGGATACAGAGAACAAGATGGCAGCCTGGTTAGGGTTCTAAACGAGCTCAGGCTTGGCTCGTGTTCAGCTCATTCGAAATTGGCTCATGTTTGAAATGGCTCGTGAACAGTGTGTTCNATATATATATATATATATATATACATATATTTTTATTTATTTATTTTCGAGCCAATTCGAGCAGAACACGAGCGAACAAACTTTTGTTTGTGTTCGGCTCGTTCACATTTTGGGCTTAAAAATTTGTTCGTGTTTGGCTCGTTAGGCTTAACGAATGAGCCGAACATGAGCTGCTTAACGACCGAATACGAGCTGTTCGCAAACAATGAGCCAAATTGACAGCCCTACGCCTGGTTGTTCTAGTGATTGAGGATTTTGCACTCCTTCTAAAGGGTGAAAGCTTTGATGTCATATGATTACAATTTTTTTGCTAAACATTCAATTAAAAAATGGAAAACGAAAAAATTCCAAATTACTTCAGCAGTCAAAATGGCTGTAATTCATACTCTCGCCAATGCGATGTTTAGCAAGAGGATGATGATGTATGATGTTTAATCCCTACATTTGCATCACAATATAAGCAATCTATTAACTATTATAAACCTGAACATTTTAAAATAATTATAAAAATAATGCAGTAGAGAATAGTAATAATGATAATACAAGAAAACCATTATATTGCAGATATTATAAATGGTGCCAGAAGAAGAAGATAGGAGTTACAGAACTGAATCAAGGCAATACAAAATAGAAAGGAATTGAATCACCTGATGGATACTCCTTGCCTCCAATATGAGACTCATTGTTATAGTGATGGCTATGCTTCTTTTTCTTCTTTACTCCACCAGACTTAACGTCCAAAGCTTTTCCTTTGAGCTTTAACTTCCCAACAACTACATTCTCGTATGCTGACATTTCTGCCTAAAAGAAGAAAATGCTACATTTAGCATGAGCTAAAACGATTTGAACTGTATAACAATTGAGAAGAAGAAAAGAATATATAAGCACTAAAATTTAACTTATAGATGCTAGAATCAATGTTGTCATTAAGTTATCGGGATTTCACCATAATAAATTTCTGATACTCGCAAGATCTGAAGGAGACATATTGTGGGAGATGCATGACATAAAACTCCATGCATAATAAAATTTAGAAAAGTTAAAAGCCATACAATACAATAGAGAGTACTAATAATGATAATACAAAAATGCCATTATATTGCAGAAATTATCCTAAGGTCTGTGGCGATCATTATACTTTTTGGGTTAGCTTTATATATTCCTTATCATTCATTTGTATTTATTGAACGCACCACACAGATGAACAAGTTTTGTAGAACATACATCCAAGTTCACTTTGGTATGAGCCATTTTTTTTAATCATTTAGCATTAGATTTATCTACCCTTATTGGTGCATCGCCTATTCTTCATTGAATATGGCCAAACCATCAAAAGATTATTTTTAGCTCATATCTTCAATAAATGCCATCTTTGTTTCCTGTCTAATATAATCATTTTTCAATTTTTTGTAGAAATTTTGTCACATGACCATCTCAACATTTTAGTGTTATAATCTCAAATCCATACAAAATGGATGTTAAAATCACCATGCATGCCCCCACGCTTTACCAGAAGTCAACACATGCACACACAGCAGGTTCACGAAGTTGTTCATTGAAAATCGGTCCAAACATCATCTAAAGTCTCCAAAAGCCTTGACATTTTCAAAAGTTGAGTCTCGAAAAAGGCCTACAAGACTTGGCTTTAATGTGATCATCAACACTAAGTTGTTGAATACGCTCTATGACACAAAATCACCAAAAGAAATTTGTCAATTTACCCAGAGTGTTCATTAGTCAACTAGGGCTTCTTATCAGAAAAACTAAGGGAAATTGCCCTCAATTCAAAATTTACTCATTGCCATATAGATGAATAGCCAATTATAAATCTAACTCGTCCTCTAAATAGCTAGCAATAACAATTTTAACTAACACAATTTCCATATAATCATACAACAACAACAGCAACAAAAAAGCCTTAATCCCACCACGTGGGGTCGGCTACGTGAATAAGAAACAACAACAACAACAAAGCCTTAATCCCACTACGTGGGGTCGGCTACATGAATCCTTTTTCACAACAACAACAACAAAGCCTTAAGCCCACTACGTGGGGTCGGCCACATGAATCCTTTTTCTCTAACAACAACAAAGCCTTAATCCCACTACGTGGGGTCGGCCACATGAATCCTTTTTCTCCATGCAACAACAACAAAGCCTTACTCCCACTACGTAGGGTCGGCTACATGAATCCTTTTTCTCCATTGAACAACAAAGCCTTAATCCCTCTACGTGGGGCCGGCCACATGAATCCTTTTTCTCTATTGCGTCTTTGAACAAAAACAACAACAACAAAGCCTTAATCCCACTAATGGGGTTGGCTACATGAATCATTTTTCTCCATTGAGTCAACAACAACAAAGCCTTAATCCCACTGTGTGGGGTCGGCTACATGAATCCTTTTTCTCCATTGTGTCCTATTTAGGTGTCATATTTTCATTTAGTTCTAATAAATTAAGATCATTTTTTATACAATAAGCCCAAGTCATCCAAGGTCTACCTCTGCCTTTCTTAATATAAGTTGAATCTAAAACATCTAATATCGTAATCGGATCATTAGATGGTCGACATTTAATGTGATCAAACCATCTAAGACGACCTTCTCTAATTTTGTTCGTCATTGGAGCTACACCAACCCTATCACGGATATGTTCATTTCTCATTTTGGTAAATGTAAAACCACTCATCCACCTAATCAGTCTCATCTTGGCAATAGTTCACTTAGTATTATGCTTCTCTTTTAAAGGCCAACAGTCAGCGCCATAGAGCATTGTAGGCCTTACCACCATCTTATAAAATTTTCCTTCCAGTCTAAGCGGTAATTTTCTATCACATAAAAGGCTCAAAGCATTCCTCAGCTTCAACCAACCAAACTGAATTCTACTATTAACATACCCATCTATATCACTATGAACATCATACCCGAGATATCTAAATCGTTGACACATTTTATATTTGCAAAGTTACACTTTTGTCACTAGAGCTACTACTACTAAAATTACATTCCATGTATTCAGTTTCAGTTCTACTCAAATGAAAGCCTTTAAACTCCAATGTAAACCTCCATAATTCAAGTTTTTTCTAGGCTTTTTCTCTCGTCTTATCCACGAAAAGGATATCATCAGCGAAAAGCATACACCATGTTACATCCTTCTATAAATGTCCAGTAAGACCATCCATAACTAAAGCAAAAAGATATTGACTTAAAATCTATCCCTGATGTAATCCAATAGAAATAGGAAAATATTTGGTCAATCCTCCTTTAGTTCAAAAACAAGTACCACTCTAGTATACACATCTTTAATGACTTGAATATAAGTAATATCAACACCTTTCTTCTCAATAACTCTCCAAAAAATATCTCTTGGAACCTTATCGAAAGTTTTTTCAAAATCAATAAAAATCAAATGTAGATCCTCCTTATTATCTTTTAACTTCTCCATCAAACCTCTCAATAAATGTATAGCTTTCATAGTAGACCTGCCCGACATAAATCCAAAATAATTATGAAAAATTTTTGTAATCTCTCACATAATTTTAAAGTATGAACCATCAACTTAATTCCTCTATAATTTGCAAACTCTTGTGCATCCCCTTTATTCTTAAAAATGGTGACCAAAATACTCTTCCTCTACTCCTAAGGCATCATTTTAGTTTTTAAAATAATATTAAAGAGTTTAGTAAGCGAAGAAACTCCCAAATCTCCTAAAAATTTCCACACTTTAATTGGGATATCATCAGGTCCTACAGACTTTCCACCCTTGGTTTTCTTTAAAGCCCCCTCAACTTTTTTACTAATGCAATGGTAAAAATGAAACATTTTATTATTATTAACGATATTAAGATCCCTAAAGTCGATCGTATTTTCAGAAACTTCATTAAAATGTTTATCAAAATAACTCACCCACCTATATTGAATATCTTTTTCTAAGAAAAACACTTATTGATTTTCATCTTTAATACACTTGGGTTAAATATTTACTTTTCATTTCTCTTTTTTGGCTAGTTTATATATATACGTATTGATCACTAAAAGTAAAATTTTTAGCGTCACATATTGTTCTTTTAGACTCTCTGCTCGTTGTTTGATATTTTTCTTAGTTATCTGAGCTTTTATATTTAAATCAATTTTTAAAACATAACTTCTTATATTTTATATTTTCTTGCACATTATTATTCCACCGTCAACTATTTTTATATACAAAAAACTTTTCTTTTGATTCTCCAAGTACATCTTTTGTTACTTGTTTAATAGTGTTTGTTACTTTATCCCACATAGCATTTGCTTCTTCATGAACATCCCAAATTTTAAAATCTTAAATTTTATTCATAAAAATAATTTTATATGCGTCTTCTAGATTCCCTCATCTAATTCTAAGATGAAGAATCATGGTTTACTCATAAAAATAATTTTATAAGCGACTTCTAGGTTCTCCCATCTAATTCTAAGATGAAGAATCCTGGTATTCTGTATTTTACAACTCTTCATCTTAAAATCTAGAACTAATAATCGATATTGGGTGCTTAAATCCTCACTTGGAATGACCTTACAATCTTTACAATCTTGACGATCTATTCTTCTCATAAGAAAATAATCAATTTGTGTTTTATTAGATTCATTCTTATAAATAATAAGATGCTCATCTCTTTTTTTAAATAAACTATTAGTAACAACAAAATACACTAAAGCAAAATCTAAAATGCTTCTACCTTATTCTATAACATCAACATGGATCCTCACTTATAAATAGGACAATGGTCAAGCGTAGGCAATGAAAAATCTTAAAAAGAATCACAAAATCTTACTAGAATTCTCTACGAAGTCACTTTCGCTTCCTAATTGAACAATTTCTCTATAGCATAATATGCCCCCCCCCCAAATCAAACACGTGCTTCTCTATTAGATTCATTCTTATANAAAACCAAACACTTGTTTCTCCAGTAAAATATTGATAACTTTCATGGGCAAATTTAGATTCAAGTTTATTTGTTAAAGAGTACCAACGGTTTCTATTGAACCAAAAGTTCATGGGATTCAAAAAAATTATGTCCTTCATTATAGGCCGTATTTGTTAGATAAATGATTAAGACAATACTCATCACCCTTCTACACTGACCAAATAAAAAAATTATTTTGATTCATTACTCACAAATAGGGTATATATATATAGAGAAATCAATTCCTCCTTATTTAGAAATTTATCAAAAATAACCACCTAAATTAGGAAAAGAAACAATTTTAAATAAAAAATATAAAGATATAAAATAAGAAGGAAAAAAAAAACTAATAAAAAATTTTCAAGATATTCCAATCAAATCCTCCAAGATTTAGAGGTGGTGGCCGACCCACATGAGAGGTAAATATGGAAAGAACCAAATCTTCTTAAATTTTCACACTCCCCCTCAAGTTGGGTTGTAGATATTATAGAGACCAAGCTTGGTATTGAATCTTGAGGTGTTGAAAGAAAGAGCTTTACTGAAGACAAAAATAACTTGCTGATATATTGCGATGTAGCTTAGCTATAAAATTCCTCGTTGACCTTTTCAAAGATGAAGTGCCTATCAACATCAATAAGTTTGGTCCTGTCATGATGCACAAATCCCTTCATAGATCCCCAAGGCAAGAGTCTTATACTCTTATTCTACATTGGTTCTTGAAACAATAGCTTGATTTTTACTTCTTCATGTAACTAGATTTCCCCATACATATGAACAATACCTTGTTGTGGACCTTCTGTCAGTGAGTTCTCCAGCCTAACTAGCATCAATGTAGACTTCCAATTCTCTATTTTTCGTTTTCTCAAATATTAATCCATAAATAGGTTAAAATCTTGTATAACATCTACAAATGCTCTTCATTTGGGTTATTCACAAGTTGGCTCACAATACTGACAGAATATGCAATATCTAGTATAGTCTGTGACAAATAAATAAGTTTTTCCTACTCCTTATCCAAAGTTATGTTTTTTTCTTCCCTGTTAAAATTCTTGTAGGGTTCCATCAAAGTATTAGCAGGTTTGCATCCAATCTATTAGCAATTATAGAATGTAATTCCTATGTCATATAACAATCGTTTTTTCGAACCTTGCAACTTTCATACCTAGAAAATATCTCATTTTTTTCTAGGTCCTTGATTTTAAACTCAGTGGCAAGCACTACTTTGAATTTAAGAATTTTTCTTTCATCATCACCAGTAAGTATTATATCATCCACATGTATGATCAGAGCAACAATCTTATCTCCCTAAGTTTGTTTAATCTTATCTACCTGAGCTTGTTTTATGAACAATGTGTGACGAACTCTCAACATTGAGAATATCCATTGGATTTCATATTTTTGGCAAACTATGCTCTTGGTGATTGCATAAGCCCACAGAGAGACTTCCTGAGTTTGCATATTAAGTGTTTCTTGGAATCATTCTCAAGTTCTGGTGGTATAACCCCATTCAGGAAGGCATTTTTTATATAAAGTTGTTGCAATCCACATTCCTTGTTAACTGCTATTGAAAGAATAACTCTAATAGTATTTAGTTTGACAACTAGTGCGAAGGTCTCATGATAGTCAATCTCATAGGTTTGTGTGAAACCCATAGCGATAAATCTGGCTTTGAATCTCTCAAACTCCCATCAGCTTTTTATTTGATGAATGTGTTGTTATGCTTTAGTGCTCTAATCTCTCCTTTCATTGTTTTCATCCATTCTAGATTTTCAAGAGCTTCATGAATGAGTTTAGAAATTTGCACAATATCAAGGTTTGATATAAATGCTCTATATAATGAGGATAGCGTTTCATAAGCTACATACTCCTAAATTGGGTATCTAATACCACTTGTTATCAACACTACAAGAGGAAGAGGATAACTCATGAGTACTAGACTCACCTGAAATTTCAGGTAAATGTGGATTCAGATTTTGGTTGAAGTCTATCTTTGCAAGTTATCTTCCACCTGCTCAAGGTTATTTTCCCTCCTAGTGTACACATTAAGTTCTTTGTTGTAGACTTTAGGTTAGGTTCAAAAAGAGTAGGACAGTTAGGTGGCGGCATAGGATAAGGAGTAGGTGGATTTATTATGTAGGTGTCATAAAGTCCATTCCAAAACTAATGGACATTTATGCTCTCCCCTTAAACATTAGAATTGGGATGGTAAGATTTATTTTCAAAAAATGTGACATCCATGGAGTTGTGGTACTTTCTGGTAATGGGAGAGTAACATTTATAACTCTTTTTGTTGGAGACAATTAAAAAAAATGTACTTGATAGATTTTGGGTCAAGTTTGGTTCAGGTTGGGGAATGAATGTGAACAAAGGATAAACACTCAAAGATTTTAACTGGTATAGTATGAGAGAAAACTCCGATGTATGAATAGGCAACCATCAAACATGAAGTGGTGTTTTGAAATTAAGTACTCAATGGGGCATTCGATTGATAAGATGTGTCAATAAAAATTGCTTCCCCCCAAAATATTTTGGAACTTAATGAGAAATGATAATTAAGAGGGATACTTCAATAAATATTTGTTCTTTCTCTCTATAATCTCATTTCGTTGTGAGGTATCAAAACATGAACTCTCATCGATGAATCTGTTTTTCGAAAGAAAGAACCCAATGTTCTAGTTGAAATATTCCTTTGCATTATCAATTTTGAGGATCTGAATTTTGTATTACAATGGAGTTTGACTCAACAGACTCAGAGCTTTGTGGGACATATGAAGATGGGATTAGTTGTGTGTTTAGAGAGAGATTTCCCTTGAGCAAGTACAAGCCTTGAAGAATTTCAGCACTGTCAATCACCGTCCTCAATTCCACCTATATTTCATGTCATAAGTTTACTGATTAAAATCAAATCGCACTCTAATTGTGGAACATATAAGACAGGAAAAAGTAATATCCTGAGATAGTTCCACATCTCCTTTCCCAAAAATTTTTATTTTGATCCGTCTACAAGTCTTACCGATTTAAATGTAGAAGCTTCTTGATAGTTGACTATAGCATTGATGTCTCCAGTTATATGATCAAAGGCTCCTGAATCTACGATCCAAGTTATGAATCTCCCATTGCTGGTAAGATTGGAGAAGGGCATATTATTTTGGTGTGTTACTTTGAATTACTTCCAAGGAGTTTCTTCAGTACTTCAAGTTATTCCTTGTGAATGATTCTATTGATCCTTCAGGTGTGACAACAACATTTGCCTTTCTCTATGAACCTTCCTTCACTGTCCAGGTTTCCATTCAACAAGCTTTCCATGGCGTTTCTAATATTTTTCTTTGATATGCCCAATCTTCTTGCAATAATCACATGTAGAACAGTTCTTCTTGACCTTTGAGTCATGGGAAGAATTGTGGGTGTACAAAGCTGAACTTTCAACGCTTGGTGAACCCCTTTTTATTCTAGCGTCAGCTTCTTCATGTTTTCTTCTCTCCTGACTTCAATAAATGCATAACGGGGTGATGGAAGAGGCATTGTTCCCATGATCCTCCCTCTTACCTCATCTAATTCCTGAGTTAGTCCTACTAGAAATTTGATAGTCATCTTCTCGAAGATGGATTTAAATGAATGGCATCTTGTGTACATTTCCACAGACGCATCTCAAACATATCTACTTGCAGTCAATATTTTGTCAGTATTGAAGTATTAGGTGGCCCTAAGCTCATCCTGGCGGAGGTTATGAAGCTTGATTTCAATCTCAAACAAATCTACATTGTTCTCAGTTCTGGAATATTTTTCTCTTGCAGCCTCTCATATTTTTTTGACAGTTTCTTAGAGCAAAAAATTCTCTCCCACTTCAGACTTCATTGAGTTGACTAGCAAAGACAACCATATGGTCTTGATTCTTCCCTGTAACGTGGTTGGGGTCAGTGATATAAGGAACTGTGCCCTCTCCAATAAGATATTACACTTTCTCTTTATCACAAATGTACATACAACACGAATTGTGGCCATTGAACAAAGTTATAGCTATTGAGTGTATGATTTGTGATAAATTTCGAGAGTTTGGGGGAATAGTTTGGATAGAATCTCTAGTCTTGGACTCAGAATTACTTTCGGAGTAGAACTTGACGTCTTCATCCCATACTTTGTCATCATCCCTAAGCGTATTTAGGGTTACTTCTAATTTCTGGTCTGAAATTAATTGTAACTGCTTGCTGCCGCTGTTANTATAAAATTATTATAATAATTAATTTTATAAATAAAATTAAAATAATAATTTTTCTAAAAAAAGCTGTTTGTATAAAAAAATGATTAATTAAAATTATAATATATAAGTTTATGAATATTTATTATGTATATATATAATATATTTATTTATTTATTTATTTTCGAGCCAATTCAAACAGAACACTAGCGAACAAACTTTTGTTTGTGTTCGGCTCGTTCACATTTTGGGCTNTATATATATTATTTATTTATTTATTTATTTTCGAGCCAATTCGAGCAGAACACGAGTGAACAAATTTTTGTTTGTGTTCGGCTCGTTCACATTTTGGGCTTAAAAATTTGTTCGTGTTCAGCTCATTAGGTTTAACGAACGAGCCGAATACGAGCTGTTCGCAAACAATGAGCCAAATTGACAGCCCTACGCCTGGTTGTTTTAGTGATTGAGGATTTTGCACTCCTTCTAAAGGGTGAAAGCTTTGATGTCATATCATTA
Source organism: Phalaenopsis hybrid cultivar (assembly GCA_002079205.1). Taxonomy (NCBI): domain Eukaryota; kingdom Viridiplantae; phylum Streptophyta; class Magnoliopsida; order Asparagales; family Orchidaceae; genus Phalaenopsis; species Phalaenopsis hybrid cultivar. The sequence goes on along the minus strand of JXCR01148730.1, from coordinate 130,910 downwards.
CAATTTTTTTTGCTTAACATTCAATTAAAAAAAGGAAAACGAAAAATTTCCAAATTACTTCAGCTGTCAAAACGGCTGTAATTTATACTCTCGCCAATGCGATGTTTAGCAAGAGGATGATGATGTATGATGTTTAATCCCTACATTTGCATCACAATATAAGCAATCTATTAACTATTATAAACCTGAACATTTTAAAATAATTATAAAAATAATGCAGTAGAGAATAGTAATAATAATAATACAAGAAAACCATTATATTGCAGATATTGTAAATGTTGCCAGAAGAAGAAGATAGGAGTTACAGAACTGAATCGAGGCAATACAAAATAGAAAGGAATTGAATCACCTGATGGATACTCCTTGCCTCCAATATGAGACTCATTGTTATAGTGATGGCTATGCTTCTTTTTCTTCTTTACTCCACCAGACTTAACGTCCAAAGCTTTTCCTTTGAGCTTTAACTTCCCAACAACTACATTCTCGTATGCTGACATTTCTGCCTAAAAGAAGAAAATGCTATATTTAGCATGAGCTGAAAAGATTTGAACTGTATAACATTTGAGAAGAAGAAAAGAATATATAAGCACAAAAAATTAACTTATAGATGCTAGAATCAATGTTGTCAATGAGTTATCGGGATTTCGCCATGAGAAATTTCTGACACTTGCATGATCTGAAGGAGACATATTGCGGGAGATGCATGACAAGAGACTCGATGCATAATAAAATTTAGAAAAGTTAAAAGCCGTACAATACAATAGAGAGTACTAAAAATGATAATACAAAAATGCCATTATATTGCAGAAATTATGCTATGGTCAATGGCGATCGTTATCATCATTAGGATTATCCCAACTTTTTGGGTTAGCTTTATATATTCCTCATTATTCATCTGTATTTATTGAACGCCCCACAGATAAACAAGTTTTGTAGAACATACATCCAAGTTCACTTTGGTATGAGCCATTTTTTTTAATCATTTAGCATTAGATTTATCTACCCTTATTGGTGCATCGCCTATTCTTCATTGAATATGGCCAAACCATCAAAAGATTATTTTTAGCTCATATCTTCAATAAATGCCATAATCATTTTTCAATTTTTTGTACAAATTTTGCATCTCAACATTTTAGTGTTATAATCTCAAATCCAAACAAAACAGATGTTAAAATCACCATGCAGGCCCCCACGCTTTACCAGAAGTCAACACATGCACACACAGCAGGTTCAAGAAGTTGTTCATTGAAAAACGGTCCAAACATCATCTAAAGTCTCCAAAAACCTTACATTTTCAAAAGTTGAGTCTCGAAAAAGGCCTACAAGAGTTGGCTTTAATGTGATCATCAACACTAAGTTGTTGAATACGCTCTACGACACAAAATCACCCAAGGAAATTTGTCAATTTACCCAGAGTGTTCATTAGTCAACTAGGGCTTCTTATCAGAAAAAACTAAGGGAAATTGCCCTCAATTCAAAATTTACTCATCGCTATATAGATGAATAGCCAATTATAAATCTAACTCGTCCACTAAATAGCTAGCAATAACAATTTTAACTAACACAATTTCTATATAATCATACAACAACAACAGCAACAAAAAAGCCCTAATCCCACCACGTGGGGTCAGTTACATGAATCTTTTTTCTCCATTGCGTCCTATTTAGTGTCATATTTTCATTTAGTTCTAATAAATTAAGATCATTTTTTATACAATAAGCCCAAGTCATCCAAGGTCTACCTCTGCCTTTCTTAACATAAGTCGAATCTAAAACATTTACTATCATAATCATATCATTAGATGGTCGACATTTAATGTGATCAAACCATCTAAGACGACTCTCTCTAATTTTGTCCGTCATTGGAGCTACACCAACCCTATCACGGATATATTCATTTCTCATTTTGGTAAATGTAAAGCCACTCATCCACCTAATCAGTCTCATCTCGACAATAGTTCACTTAGTATTATGCTTCTCTTTTAAAGGCCAACATTCAGCGCCATAGAGCATTGTAGGCCTTACCACCATCTTATAAAATTTTCCTTCCAGTCTAAGAGGTAATTTTCTATCACACAAAAGGCTCGAAGCATTCCTCAACTTCAACCAACCAAATTGAATTCTACTATTAACATCCCCATCTATATCACTATCGCTTTGAACATCATACCCGAGATATCTAAATCGTTGACACCTTTTAATAATTTGATCACCCAAAGTTACACTTCTGTCACTAGAGCTACTACCTACTAAAATTACATTCCATGTATTCAGTTTTAGTTCTACTCAAATGAAAGCCTTTAGACTCAAATGTAAACCTCCATAATTCAAGTTTTTTCTAGGCTTTTTCTCTCGCCTTATCCACGAGAAGGATATCATCAGCGAAAAGCATATACCATGTTACATCCTTCTATAAATGTCCAATAAGACCATCCATAACTAAAGCAAAAAGATATTGACTTAAAATCAATCCCTGATGTAATCCAACAGAAATAGGAAAATATTTGGTCAATCCTCCTTCCGTTAAAAAACAAGTACCACTCTAGTATACACATCTTTAATGACTTGAATATAAGTAATATCAACACCTTTCTTCTCAATAACTCTCCAAAAAATATCTCTTGGAACCTTATCGAAAGTTTTTTCAAAATCAATAAAAATCAAATGTAGATCCTCCTTATTATCTCTTAACTTCTCCATCAAACCTCTCAATAAATGTATAACTTCCATAGTAGACCTGCCCGTCATAAATCTAAAATAATTATGAAAAATTTTTATAATATGTTTTAACCTATGTTCAATTACCCTCTCTCACATAATTTTAAAGTATGAACATCAACTTAATTCCTCTATAATTTGCACACTCTCGTGCATCCCCTTTATTCTTAAAAATGAGAACCAAAATACTCTTCCTCCACTCCTCGACAATTTAATTCCTCTATAATTTGCAAACTCTTGTGCATCCCCTTTATTCTTAAAAATGGGGACCAAAATTCTCTTCCTCTACTCCTAAGGCATCATTTTAGTTTTTAAAATAATATTAAAGAGTTTAGTAAGCAAAGAAACTCTCAAATCTCCTAAATATTTCCACACTTTAATTGGGACCATTGGTTTTCTTTAAAGCCCCCTCAACTTTTTTACTAATGCAATGATAAAAATGAAACATTTTAATATTATTAACGGTATTAAGATCTCTAAGATCGATCGTATTTTCAGAAACTTAATTAAAAAGTTTATCAAAATAACTCACCCACCTATGATGAATATCTTTTTCTAAGAAAAGAACTTATTGATTTTCAACTTTAATACACTTGGGTTAAATATTTACTTTTCATTTCTCTTTGTTTGGCTAGTTTATACATATACTTATTGATCATTAAAAGTAAAATTTTTAGCGTCACATATTGTTCTTTTAGACTCTCTGCGGGTCGTTTGATATTTTTCTTAGTTATCTGAGCTTTTATATGTAAACCAATTTTTAAAACATAACTTCTTATATTTTATCTTTTCTTGCACATTATTATTCCACCGTCAACTATTTTTATATACAGAAATTTTTTCTTTTGATTCTCCAAGTACATCTTTTGTTGCTTGTTCAATAGTGTTTGTTACTTTATCCCACATAACATTTGCTTCTTCGTGAACATTCCAAATTTTAAAATCTCAAATTTTACTCATAAAAATAAATTTATATGCGTCTTCTAGGTTCCCCCATCTAATTCTAAGATGAAGAATCCTGGTTTACTCATAAAAATAATTTTATATGCGTCTTCTAGGTTCCCCATCTAATTCTAAGATGAAGAATCCCGGTATTCTGTATTTTATAACTCTTCATCTTAAAATCTAGAACTAATAATCGATATTGGGTGCTTAAATCCTCACTTGAAATGACCCTACAATCTTTACAATCTCGACGATCTATTCTTCTCATAAGAAAAAAATCAATTTGTGTTTTATTAGATTCGTTCTTATAAATAATAAGATGCTCATCTCTTTTCTTAAATAAAGTATTAGTAACAACAAAACACACTAAAGCAAAATAAAAAATGCCTCTACCTTATTCATTAGTCACTTAAAACCGTAACTACCATGAAAATTTCTGAAATCTTCTATCACTTTACCAACATGTTCATTTAAATCTCCTCAAATAAAATTTCTTTCTTCAAGAGGTATCATTTGTATTAAGTCTTCTAAGTCATTCCAGAATTTATCTTTAGACCCTATATCTGAACGTACTTGACGAGCATAAACACTCATAATATTAAAAATCTTAGTAGCAATAATAATCTTAAGGGCTATAATTTGCAATATTATCTTTCAAACTCTTATCTATAATTACACCTACACCATTTCTAGTGCGNGGTATCATTTGTATTAAGTCTTCTAAGTCATTCCAGAATTTATCTTTAGACCCTATATCTGAACCTACTTGACGAGCATAAGCACTCATAATATTAAAAAACTTAGTAGCAATAATAATCTTAAGGGCTATAATTATATCTCCAACTCTATTAATTTTTACAATATTATCTTTCAAGCTCTTATCTATAATTATACCTACACCATTTCTAATGCGACTCCTACTAGAATACCAAAGTTTAAAACCTAAGTTATCAATTTCCTTAGACTTTCCTCCAACCCATTTAATTTCTTGAATACATAAGATATTAATCTTTCTATGAATCATAATATCAACTAATTCCATTAATTTACCAACGAGAATACATATATTCCAATACCTTATCCAAATCAAACGATGTAGCTAATTCTATAACATCAACATGGATCCTCACTTATAAACAGGGCAGTCGTCAAGTGTAGGCAATGACAAATCTTAAAAATAATCACAAAATCTTACTAGAATTCTCTACGAAGTCACTTTCGCTTCCTAATTGAACAATTTCTCTATAGCACAATATGCCCCCCCCCCAAATCAAACACGTGCTTCTCTATTAGATTCATTCTTATAAATAATAAGATGCTCATCTCTTTTCTTAAATAAAGTATTAGTAACAACAAAATACACTAAAGCAAAATAAAAAATGCCTCTACCTTATTCATTAGTCACTTAAAACCGTGACCACCATGAATATTTTTGAAATCTTATGTCACTTTACCAACATGTCTATTTAAGTATCCTCAAATAAAAATTCTTTCTTCAAGAGGTATCATTTGTATTAAGTCTTCTAAGTCATTCCAGAATTTATCTTTAGACCCTATATCTGAACGTACTTGACGAGCATAAACACTCATAATATTAAAAATCTTAGTAGCAATAATAATCTTAAGGGCTATAATTTGCAATATTATCTTTCAAACTCTTATCTATAATTACACCTACACCATTTCTAGTGCGACTCCTACTAGAATACCAAAGTTTAAAACCTAAGTTATCAATCTCCTTAGACTTTCCTCCAACCCATTTAATTTCTTGAATACATAAGATATTAATCTTTCTATGAATCATAATATCAACTAATTCCATTAATTTACCAACGAGAATACCTATATTCCAATACCTTATCCAAATCAAACGATGTAGCTAATTCTATAACATCAACATGGATCCTCACTTATAAATAGGACAGTGGTCAAGTGTAGGCAATGACAAATCTTAAAAAGCCCCCCCAAAAAAAAAACCAAACACGTGTTTCTCTAGTAAAATATTGATAACTTTCTTGGGCAAATTTAGATTCAAATTTATTTGCTAAAGAGTACCAACAGTTTCTATTGAACTAAAAATTCATGGGATTCAAAAAAATTATGTCCTTCATTATAGGCTGTATTTGTTAGATAAAAGATTAAGACAATACTCATCACCCTTCTACCCTGACCAAATAAAAAAATTATTTTGATTCATTACTCACAATAGGGTATATATATAGAGAGAGAAATCAATCCCTCCTTATTTAAAAATTTATCAAAAATAACCACCTAAATTAGGAAAGGAAACAATTTTAAATAAAAAAATATAAATATATAAAATAGGAAGAAAAAAAACTAATAAAAAATTTTCTAAGATATTCCAATCAAATCCTCCAAGATTTAGAGGTGGTGACCGACCCACGTGAGAGGTAAATATGGAAAGAACCAAATCTTCTTAAATTTCACACTCCTCCTCAAGCTGAGTTGTAGATGTTATAGAGACCGAGCTTGGTATTGAATCTTGAGGTGTTGAAAGGAAGAGCTTTATTGAAGACAAAAATAACTTGTTGATATATTGCGATGTAGCTTAGCTATAAAATTCCCCGTTGACCTTTTCAAAGATGAAGTGTCTATCAACATCAATTAGTTTGGTCCTGTCATGATGCACAAATCCCTTCATAGATCCCCAAGGAAAGAGTCTTATACTCTTATTCTACATTGGTTCTTGAAACAATAGCTTAATTTTTACTTCTTCATGTAACTAGATTTTCCCATACATACGAACAATAACTTGTTGTGGACCTTCTGTCAGTGTGTTCTCCTGCCCAACTAGCATCAATGTAGACTTCCAATTCTCTATTTTTCGTTTTCTCAAATATTAATCCATAAATAGGGGTCTTCTTGAGAAACCTCAAAATCTTGTATACCATCTACAAATGCTCTTCATTTGGGTTATTCACGTGTTGGCTCACAATACTAACAGAATATGCAATATCTAGTATAGTATGTGACAGATAAATAAGTTTTCCTACCCCTTATCCAAAGTTATGTTTTTTTCTTCCCTGTTAAAATTCTTGTAGGGTTCCATCGAAGTATTAGCAGGTTTGCATCCAATATATTAGCAAATATAAAATGTATTTCCTATGTCATGTAATAATCTTTTTTTCGAACCTTGCAACTTTCATACCTAGAAAATATCTCATTTTTTCTAGGTCCTTGATTTCAAACTCAGTGGCAAGCACTACTTTGAATTTAAGAATTTTTCTTTCATCATCACCAGTAAGTATTACATCATCCACATGTATGATCAGGAATTTAAGAATTTTTCTTTCATCATCACCAGTAAGTATTACATCATCCACATGTATGATCAGGGCAACAATCTTATCTCCCTAAGTTTTTTTAATCTTATCTACCTGAGCTTGTTTCATGAACAATGTGTGACCAACCCAACATTGAGAATATCCATTGGATTTCATATTTTTGGCAAACCATGCTATTGGTGATTGCATAAGCCCACAGAGAGACTTCCTGAGTTTGCATATTAGGTGTTTCTTGGAATCATTCTCAAGTTATGGTGGTATAACCCCATTCAGGAAGACATTTTTTATATAAAGTTGATGCAATCCACAATCCTTGTTAACTGCTATTGAATGAATAACTCTAATAGTATTTAGTTTGACAACTAGTGCGAAGGTCTCATGATAGTCAATCTCATAGGTTTGTGTGAAACCCATTGCGATAAATCTGGCTTTGAATCTCTCAAAACTCCCACCAACTTTTTATTTGATGAATGTGTCGTTATGCTTTAGTGCTCTAATCTCTCCTTTCACTGTTTTCATCAATTCTAGATTTTCAAGAGCTTCATGAATGGGTTTAGAAATTTGCACAATATCAAGGTTCGATATAAATGCTCTATATAATGAGGATAGCGTTTCATAAGCTACATACTCCTAAATTGGGTCTCTAATACCACTTTCCTTGTTATCAACACCACAAGAGGAAAAGGATAACTTATAAGTACTAGACTCACCCAAAATTCCAGGTAAATGTGGATTCGGATTTTGGTTGAAGGAAATCTACCTTTGCAAGTTATCTTCCACCTGCTCAAGGTTATTTTCCCTCCTAGTGTACACACGAAGTTCTTTGTTGTAGACTTTAGGTTAGGCTCAAAAAGAGTAGGACAGTTAGGCGGCGACATAGGATAAGGAGTAGCTGGATTTATTATGTAGGTGTCATAAAGTCCATTCCAAAACTAATGGACATTTATGCTCTCCCCTTAAACATTAGAATTGGGATGGTAAGATTTATTTTCAAAAAATGTGACATCCATGGAGTTGTAGTACTTTCTGGTAATGGGAGAGTAACATTTATACCTCTTTTTGTTGGAGACATAATAAAAAAAATGTACTTGATAGATTTTGGGTCAAGTTTGGTTCAGGTTGGGGAATGAATGTGAACAAAGGATAAATATTCAAAGATTTTAACTGGTATAGTATGAGAGAAAACTCTGATGTATGAATAGGAAACCATCAAACATGAAGTGGTGTTTTGAAATTAAGTACTCAACGGGGCATTCGATTGATAAGATGTGTCAATAAAAATTGCTTCCCCCCAAAATATTTTGGAACTTAATGAGAAATCATAATTGATAGGGAGACTTCAATAAATATTTGTTCTTTCTCTCTGCAATCTCATTTTGTTGTGAGATATCAAAACATGAACTCTCATGGATGAATCTATTTTTCGAAAAAAAGAACCCAATGTTCTAGTTAAAATATTCTTTTGCATTATCAATTTTGAGGATCTGAATTTTGCATTACAATGGAGTTTGAATCAAATGCATGGAAGCGTTGCAAGATTTGGGTTATTTCAAAAACTTTTCCCCATTAGAAATACTCAAGTAGTTTTAGTATGATCATCAATAAATGAGACAAACTATATAGCCCTATTTAAGCTTTTCAACTTGAAACTCCCAAAATATCACGGTAAAGAATGAAAAAATAATGAGAGTTTATACTGAATTATAAGATAAATATTTTTAATGTATTTGGTCACATTGATAAAAACTAGGTTTTTTTTATTGAAAAACAAATGTAAATATAATTTAGCAGCATAAATAAAATTAGGATAACCCAGACGACAATGTCATAATATGACATATTTTTAGACAAACATAGACTCAACAGACTCAGAGCTTTGTGGGACATATGAAGATGGGATTAGTTGTGTGTTTAGAGAGAGATTTCCCTTGAGCAAATACAAGCCTTGAAGAATTTCAGCACTGTCAATCACCGTCCTCAATTCCACTTATATTTCATGTCATAAGTTTACTGATTAAAATCAAATTCCACTCTAATTGTGAAACATATAAGACAGGAAAAAAGTAATATCCTGAGATAGTTCCACATCTCCTTTCCCACAAATTTTTATTTTGATCCGTCTACAAGTCTTACTGATTTAAATGTAGAAGCTACTTGATGGTTGACTATAACATTGATGTCTCCAGTTATATGATCAGAGGCTCTTGAATCTACGATCCAAGTTATGAATCTCCCATTACTGGCAAGATTGGAGAAGGGCGTATTATTTTGGTGTGTTACTTTGAATTACTTCCAAGGAGTTTCTTCAGTTTTTCAAGTTATTCCTTGTGAATGATTCTATCGATCCTTCGGGTGTGACAACAACATTTGCCTTTCTCTATGAACCTTCCTTCACTGTCCTGGTTTCCATTCAACAAGCTTTCCATGGCGTTTCTAATATTTTTCTTTGATATGCCCAATCTTCTTGCAATAATCATATGTAGAACAGTTCTTCTTGACCTTTGAGTCATGGGAAGAATTGTGGGTGTACACAGCCGAACTTTCAACGCTTGGTGAACCACTTTTTCTTCTAGCATCAGCTTCTTCATGATTTCTTCTCTCCTGACTTCAATAAATGCATAACGGGGTGATGGAAGAGGCTTTGTTCGCATGATCCTCCCTCTTATCTTATCTAATTCCTGAGTTAGTCCTACTATAAATTTGATAGTCATCTTCTCGAAGATGGATTTAAATGTAATTGTATCTTGTGTACATTTCCACAGATGCATCTCAAACATATCTAATTGCAGTCAATATTTTGTCAGTTATGAAGCTTGATTTCAATCTCAAACAAGTCTACATTGTTCTCAGTTCTGCAATATTTTTCTCTTGCAGCCTCTCATATTTTTTTGACAGTTTTTTAGAACAAAAAATTCTCTCCCACTTCAGACTTCATTGAGTTGGCTAGCAAAGACAACCATATGGTCTTGATTCTTCCCTGCAACGTGGTTCGGGTCAGTGATCTAAGGAACTGTGCCCTCTCCAATAAGATATTACACTTTCTCTTTATCACAAATGTACATCAACACGGATTTTGGCCATTGAACAAAGTTATAGCTATTGAGTTTATGATTTGTGATAAATTTCGAGAGTTTGGGGGAATATTTTGGATAGAATCTCTAGTTTTGAACTCAGAATCACTTTCGGAGTAGAACTTGACGTCTTCATCCCATACTTTGTCATCATCCCTAGGCGTATTTAAAGTTACTTCTAATTTCTGGTCTGAAATTAATTGTAACTGCTTGCTGCTGCCGTTGCTGCTGTGGAGGATTCCGTCAGAGGAGGGCCTGTAGAAAAGAATCCGGAAGGGAGAAATCCAGCTGCCTGAAGAACAGAAAAGGGCCTGCAGTAAAGGCGTTCTTATGGCTGAGAAGATGAGGGCCTGCAGAGAAGGAACTTCTGGTGGCATAACTGCAGGAAGGAGTTTTCGGCTGCAGGAGTTATCGCAANGGGCCTGCAGTAAAGGCGTTCTTATGGCTGAGAAGATGAGGGCCTGCAGAGAAGGAACTTCTGGTGGCATAAGGTGTTCTTGCGGCTGCAGGAAGGAGTTTTCGGCTGCAGGAGTTATTGCAGAGGAATTTTTGGCTGCCGGAGTTCTGGCAGAGCAGGAAGGAGGAAATGAGTAACGTTTGGAGAATTATTTCAGGTTTGCCTTAAGAATGTCTACTGACTGCTCCTGCAGCTGCTCTGCTCGACAGGGAAGTTCTGTTGCAGTAGATTGTCGTAGGAATGTCTGTTGGCTGTTGTTTGCCTGGGAAGTTTTGCTTGCCAAGGAGGTAGTTTTGCTGCAGTAGATTTAAGAAACTTATTACGGAAGAAGCAACTCTGTTGCCCCTGTGATTCCATATGCACTACTCAAATGATAGGCAGCTACACAGAGGATTCCGGCGGCTGAAAAAAGATCTAGGGTTTGATTCATGGCCCTCATACCATGAAGAAAATAGGTTTTGGAAGATAGAATTACTTTGATTCATTATTCACAAAGAGAATACATATATATAGAGAAATCAATCCCTCCTTATTTAGAAACTTACCAAACATATTTCACATAAATTAGGAAAGGAAATAATTCTGAATAAAAAATAGAAAAACATAAAGAGTTCTTGGAGTTCTTGGAGATAGAAAGTGAGGATATAGAGAGAGCGATTTAGAGTTCCTGGAGATTGATTCGAGAGCCTAGGCAATTAAGAGAAACAATCCTCTTGAGGCAAAACACCATTCTTCTAGCTCAAATGTTAGTGTTATTGCCCCTTCAAAGATTTCTTATAAGAAATGCATGATTTAATTAATACTCAGAGTTTTTAGTGAATTTTTATCAATAAATTGTAATGTGTTGTTCTGTACACCATTGTGCTACGCTTTGAACTCAACACCTTGTGGTCAAAGATAAAGCATTAAACCATTAGTCCAAGTGGGCTACATCAAATAGCAAAAAATATTATTATTTTCAAATGATTTGTATACCATTATCGTGAATACTTTGTGAACCATCATGATTATTATTTAACGGTCTACAATTATGGCCTCATGCATGTTAGAGTATTGTTATGTGGTATGGTGACAAGCAACGTTATGAAAACATGCATGATTGAAAAAAAAATAGAAAAACATAAACAGGAAGGGAATAAGCTAAATAAAAGGTTTCCTAAGANAAAGAGAATACATATATATATATATATATATATAGAGAGAGAGAGAGAGAGAGAGAGAGAGAGAGAGAGAAATCAATCCCTCCTTGTTTAGAAACATACCAAACATGTTTCACATAAATTAGGAAAGAAAATAATTCTGAATAAAAAATAGAAAAACATAAAGAGCTCTTGGAGTTGTTGGAGAGAGAAAGTGAGGATATAGAGAGAGCAATTTAGAGTTCCTGGAGATTGATTTGAGAGCCTAGGCAATTAAGAGAAACAATCCTCTTAAGGCAAAACACCATTCTTCTACCTCAAATATTAGTGTTATTGCCCCTTCAAAGATTTCTTATAAGAAATGCATGATTTAATTAATAATCAGAGTTTTTAGTGAATTTTTATCAATAAATTGTAATGTGTTGTTTCATACACCATTGTGCTACGCTTTGAACTCAAGACCTTGTGGTTAAAGATAAAGCATTAAACCATTAGTCCAAGTGGGCTGCATCAAATAGAAAAAAATATTATTATTTTCAAATGNATTCCATGTATTCAGTTTTAGTTCTACTCAAACGAATGCCTTTAGACTCCAATGTAGACCTCCATAATTCAATTTTTTTCTGAACTCTTTCTCTAGTCTTATCCACAAGAAGGATATCATCAGTGAAAAGCAAAAACCAAGGTACATCCTCCTGTAAATGTCTAGTAAGGGTAACCATAACTAATGCAAAAGAATATGGGCTTAAAGTTGATTCCTGATGTAATCCAACTGAAATAGGAAAATACTTGGTCAATCCTCCTATTTGAACACAAGTAACAGGTATAGTATACATATCTTTAATGACTTGAATATAAGCCATATCAACACCTTTCTTCTCTAGAACAATCTAAAAGACCTCTCTTGGAACCTTATCGTAAGCTTTTTCTCAATCAATAAAAGCCATATGTAGATCCCCCTTATTATCTTTGTACTTCTTCATCAAATCTCTCAATAAATGTATAGCTTTCATACTAGACCTGTCTGACATAAATTCAAACTGATTATGAGAAATCTTTGTATCACGTCTTAACCTATGTTCAATTATCCTCTTCTACAATTTTAAAGTACGATGCATCAATTTAATTCATCTATAATTTACACACTCTTGTGCACCTCCTTTAATCTTAAAAATGGGAACCAAAATGCCCTTCCTCCAGTCCTTAAGCATCTTTTTAGTTCTTAAAATAATATTAAAGAGTTTAGTAAGCCAAGAATCTCCCAAATCTCCTAATATTTCCCCCACTTCAATTGGGATATTATTAGGTCCTACATTCTCGGTTTTCTTTAAAGCCTCCTCAAGTTCGTTTTTACTAGTGTGACGGTGAAAAAAATATTTTTTTATTATTAACAATATTAAGATCACTAAGGTCGATTATATTTTCAGAACTCACCCACCTATATTAAATATCTTATTCTGAGAAAAACTCTTTTTTATTTTAATCTTTAATATATTTGAGTTAAATCTTTATTTTTTTCTTCTTTATTCGGTTAGTTTATACATATATTTTTCACTCTCTTTAGTATCTAATCTATTATAAAGATCACTAAAAGTTGAATTTTTAGCTTCACAAATTATTACAGGCCACCTTAAATTTTTCCCAATTATCTGAATTTTTTACATTTAAATCAATTTTTACAACAGTTTCTTATATTTTATTTTTTCCTGCATATTATTATTCCACCACCAATATTTTTTATTTATATAAATTTTTCTTTCAATTTTTCAAGTATATCTTTTGTCACTTATTCAATAATGTTTGTTATTTTATCCCACATAAAATTTGTTTCTTCATGAACATCTCAAAACTTGAAATCTTGAAGTTTACCCATAAAAATAATTTTATTTGTTTTTTAGGTGCCCCTATCTAATTTTATAAAAAAGGTTCCTAGCATTCTTTATCTTAAAACCCTTCGTCTTAAAATCCAAAACTAAAAATTGATATTTAGTATTTAAATTTTCACTTGGAATGACCTTACAATCTTTACATTTTCGACGGTTTCTTCTTTTCAAATAAAATAATCAATTTGTGTTTTATTAGATCCATTCTTATAAGTGATAATAAGCTCATTTAAAAAAAAAAAACTATTAGGAATAACAAAAATCATACGCTAAAACAAGAACTAATAGGGTTCTACATTCTTTATTAAATACTCCNATGGAATGATCATTATGCTAATATAAATTCAAAATTCATTGTTAAACAAAACTAATCATTTAAATCTCTCCTTTCAAGTTTATCCTAAGCCAAGAATAAGTACGGGAAAATCATAAATATTGACATTCATCAAAGAAATTTTTTTCCCATTTCATCATTGGTTAGGAAACATATAAACAAATAACAAAAAACTATATGAAAGGTAAATCCATAATATGACTTATCAGGTAACGTTAAATAGTAACATTGCTAATGCAGTCAAGTAATCAAGAAAAACTATTCAAAATTAATTATAATTCTTGAACCAAACCTTAAAGAGTCAATAAAAGCCTTGTCTACCAAGGTCACCTTAATCAAAAAGTGTATTTCCTGTAAGGTATTGTGCATTTCAATACTGCTCCTCCCTCAAAAATTGCATACTCCATTCATCAAATTAGTCATGGGATTATATTGATTCCTCATAAATGTCTCAAAAATTTTATGTTATCCTGGAACACACCTTAGTAAATCCAAACATAATCATTTTATATCATCCTAGAAGAACGAAATAGTTAAAAATTCAAGCCAAGAATCAAATGATATCGTGTATTCATCTATAACAACATAAGCTGTAGACCACACTATGATAATGCAACTTCAGAAGTGAAAAATGTTAATAGAAAAAGAAATCTATAGAAAGTTTGGCACTATTTTTTCTTCAATTTAGGTTTAAAAGAGAAATTAATACACTTAAATTATATAGATGAAAATTCAAATCCAAGTACCTGAAACATTGAGAATAGAAACTGCTCACCCCATCCAGAAGCACAAGGGCACCAACCAGCAAGCTAGGCTGTTATCTCCTCCTCATTGGTGCACATATCCCCCCATCAAAAAAATCATTAAGCCTTAGATATATGAGCTAAAGAGCATTATCATTGAGAGAGATGACATAAATGTCATCAATTTTCTTCACCAGAGCATAAAGTGGAGCACTTGGACCAACCAACACAGCTCTGGATCCGATTTAGCTTTCCTTTCTACTTTTAGAACGATGATTTTTCTTTTTGTACCAAGGGATCACAATATAGCAGCTCATTTTCCTATCAGATTTGTTTTTCCTAACTCTTTTGTTTGGAAACCTATAGATTGTGACTCATCTATTTTGAGTTTGCTCAGGGATGATATATATCACATTGTATATGCTTAGATGCCTATTTATGTAACTTTTGCATTTTATTAATGCAAAATACATACCTCAACGAATAGAAAATCCATGTAAGGTCAGTGTATTCAAATTAGTTAAAATTGGATCATACACTTCCAAAATGCCTACATCGCATGGCCTTGCTTATTTGACGATATGTGGAAGCTAACAACCACCACCACAACAACAACAACAACAAGCCTTTATCCCACTAAGTGGGAAAGGCTACAAGAATCATTTTTTTCCATTGCGGCCTATTGAGTTTCATATTTTCATTAAATTTTAATAGATTAAGATCGTTTTTTATACAATATGCCTAAGTCTTTTTAGGTCTACCTCTGTCTTGCTTAACATCAACCGAATCTAAAACATCTACTCTCCCAATCAGATCATCAGATGGTCGGCTTTTAATGTGACCAAACCATCTAAGACGATTCTCTCTACTCTTGTCCTCCACCGGAGCTACACCAACCCTAACACAGATATATTCATTTCGCATTTTGTCTCTAGGCGTCAAACTACTCATCCACTTAAGCATTCTCATCTCAACAACACTTACCTTTGTTTTATACTTCTCTTTTAAAGGCCAACATTCTGCGCCATAGAGCATTACAGGTCTCACGACCATCTTACAAAATTTTCCTTTCAGTTTAAGCGGTTCTTTTTATCACACAATAGGCCCGATGCATTCCTCCACTTTAACCAACTAGCTTGAATTCCACTAATAATATTCTCATCTATATCACCATCACTTTGAACAATAGACTCGAGAAATCTAAACCATTTACATCATTTAATGATTTGATCACCCAGAGTTACAACACTATCACTAGAGCTACCACAACTAAAATTACATTCCATGTATTCAGTTTTAGTTCTACTCAAACGAATGCCTTTAGACTCCAATGAAGACCTCCATAATTCAAATTTTTCCTGAACTCTTTCTCTAGTCTTATCCACAAGAAGGATATCATCAATGAAAAACATAAACCAAGGTACATCCTCCTGTAAATGTCTAGTAAGAGCAACCATAACTAATGCAAAAGAATATGGGCTTAAAGTTGATTCCTGATGTAATCCAACTGAAATAGGAAAATACTTGGTCAATCCTCCTATTTGAACACAAGTAACAGGTATAGTATACATATCTTTAATGACTTGAATATAAGTCATATCAACACCTTTCTTCTCTAGAACAATCTAAAAGACCTCTCTCGGAACCTTATCGTAAGTTTTTTCTAAATCAATAAAAACCATATGTAGATCCTCATTATCTCTGTACTTCTTCATCAAATCTCTCAATAAAGGTATAGCTTTCATACTAGACCTGTCCGGCATAAATTCAAACTGATTATGAAAAATCTTTGTATCACGTCTTAACCTATGTTCAATTATCTTCTTCTATAATTTTAAAGTACGACGCATCAATTTAATTCATCTATAATTTGCACACTCTTGTGCACCTCCTTTAATCTTAAAAATGGGAACCAAAATGCCCTTCCTCTAGTCCATAAACATCTTTTTAGTTCTTAAAATAATATTAAAGAGTTTAGTAAGCCAAAAATCTCCCAAATCTCCTAATATTTCCCCACTTCAATTGGTATATTATTAGGTCCTACATTCTCGGTTTTCTTTAAAGCCACCTCAAGTTCGTTTTTACTAGTGCGACGGTAAAATTTTTTTTTATTATTATTAACAATATTAAGATCACTAAGGTCGATCATATTTTCAGAACTCACCCACCTATATTAAATATCTTCTTCTGAGAAAAATACTTTTTGATTTTCATTTTTAATATAGTTGAGTTAAATCTTTATTTTTTTCCTCTTTATTTGGTTAGTTTATACATATATTTTTCACTCTCTTTGGTATCTAATATATTATAAAGATCACTAAAAGTTGAATTTTTAGCTTCACAAATTGTTACAGGTCACCTTAAATTTTTCCCAATTACCTTAGTTTTTTACATTTAAATCAATTTTTACGACCGTTTTTTATATTTTATTTTTTCTTGCACATTATTATTCCACCACCAACATTTTTTATTTATATAAATTTTTCTTTCAATTTTTTAAGTATATCTTTTGTCACTTATTCAATAATGTTTGTTATTTTATCCCACATAAAATTTGTTTCTTCATGAACATCTCAAATCTTGAAATCTTGCAGTTTACTCATAAAAATAATTTTATTTGTCTTTTAGGTGCCCCTATCTAATTTCATAAAAATAGTTCCTAGAATTCTTTATCTTAAAACCCTTCATCTTAAAATCCAAAACTAAAAATTGATATTTAGTATCTAAATTTTCACTTGGAATGACCTTACAAACTTTACATTCTCGACGGTCTCTTCTTTTCAAATAAAATAATCAATTTGTGTTTTATTAGATCCATTCTTATAAGTGATAATATGCTCATCTTTTTTTAAAAAAAAACTATTAGGAATAACAAAATCATACGCTAAAATAAGAACTAATATGGTTCTACATTCTTTATTAAATACTTCAAAACCGTAACCACCATGAATATTTCTAAAATCTTCTATCACTCCACCAACATGTACATTTAAATCTTCTCCAACAAAATTTTTTTCTTGTTAAATCTTCTAAGTCGTTCCATAATTTTTCTTTAGAACCTATATCTAAACCTACTTAAGGAGCATAAGCATTTATAGCATTAAAAATCTTAGTATCAACGAAAATATTAAAGACTATAATTTTATCTCCAATTCTATTAATTTTTACAACATTACCATTCAAACTCTTAACTATAATTATACCTACAACATTTCTAGTGTGACTCCTACCTGAATACCAAAGTTTAAAATCTAAGCTATCAATCTTCTTAGCCTTTTCTTCAACCAATTTAGTTTCTTGAATACATAAGATATTTATCTTCCTATGAACCATAATATCAACTAATTCCATTAAATTACCAGTGAGAATACCTATATTTCAAGATCCTATCATAATATTTATCTTCCTATAGAAGCTAACAACCAGACAAGGATTTTTACNATAATTTTATCTCCAATTCTATTAATTTTTACAACATTACCATTCAAACTCTTAACTATAATTATACCTACAGCATTTCTAGTGTGACTCTTACCTGAATACGAAAGTTTAAAATCTAAACTATCAATCTCCTTAGCCTTTTCTTCAACCAATTTAGTTTCTTGAATACATGATATTTATCTTCCTATGAACCATAAAATCAAGTAATTCCATTAATTTACCAGTGAGAATACCTATATTCCAAGATCCTATTATAATATTTATCTTCCTATAGAAGCTAACAACCAGACAAGGATTTTATGTAATCCCTTGTCTTATGAAATAATGCTTGTTTTGCATCAAAATATGAGTTTCATAAACAACAAAATAGCTACTGAGAAGGGTATTTTCTTAGATCCCTAACATCAATATTTAATAAGGCAGGCTAAAACAGCAAGACAACCAATGTTTAATTAATAGGCCAAACAAAAATGAACTAGATTAATATATGAAAACCATAAAAAGAATCTGACTCTTTCATGCACTCTACTCATTACTTAGAAGTATATACTCAATTGGTAAAGCGTTGCTATTGCAGTTAGGTCATTGCAAATAGAACATTCTTCGACGAAATGAGGAAGAGAATCAAAACAACCGACACAAATGAAATGGTCCCTTTGTAGCCAACAATCCATAATATCAAATAAATCATTCAATTTGTTGGTGAGCCTACCAATGGCTATAGTTATAATGATCTTCCTATTCTTCCTATTAAACAACTTCAAAAAAAAAAATGATAAGAAAAAAGTTTAATCTAGCAAAGTTTATGAGTGATTGCTTTTTGTCTTGCTAATGTGAAACTTTGTAAGAAATGAAATGAAACAATGAAATTTTAGACAATTCATCAGAGAATGTTAAGATCTCATGTTGAATTTGAAGTAGTGAGTTAATAATAAAGAATGATATAATGATTGTTCTAGATGAAATGAAACAGATATACAAAAGAACGGAAAATAATTAAGGTAATGTAGCATCAACAAAAGATTCTTGATCATCCCTCCCTCCATATTTTAGAAAAACTCATAGACGAGAGTTATATCTCTCACCTCACACTTCACACATGGGGACACTATCACTTGACCTAATCTCTCACACATGAGGTCTACTCAAGGCTATATGCATAGGCACATCATGGATCAATAAAAACATCATGGGGTTGTCCCATAATAAAAATANGAAAATAATTAAGGTAATGTAGCATCAACAAAAGATTCTTGATCATCACTCCCTCCATATTTTAGAAAAACACATAGACGAGAGTTATATTTCTCACCTCACACTTCACACATGGGGACAAAATCACTTGACCTAAGCTCTCACACATGAGGTCTACTCAAGGCTATATGCATAGGCACATCATAGATCAATAAAAACATCATGAGTTGTCCCACAATAAAAATGAACATTTTTATTTTTTAACTTGAACAAATTAAAATTGATTGGGCGGGCATACATAATGCTTTCGAAACAAGAAAATATAATTTTGAATGAATATCTTTCTAAAACATGACAAGGAACTTCTACCTTTATATAATTATTGTCCCTCCATATATCCTCTATTAATAAAAAATTGATAGATCAATAGTAATAACCAAGAAAATGTCTTTACTTGATTCCCACATCAAATATCTCATACTACTATAAATTAGTGATTCATTTTGGTTGACCTATGCCTTTCCNCCCAAATCAAATATCTCATACTACTATAAATTAGTGATTCATTTTGGTTGACCTATGCCTTTCCATTTTTTTTAAATTTTAAAAGCTACTTCTTGAACCACTATTTCTATTATGCTTTCTCATAAGCAAACTTTTTTGAGACAAAATCTGGAAGATTAGCGAAAAGTTTTCACCCAAACGGACATTATTTTATTGCTGACTTTTCCTACGATAAAATCAATCAAAATGTTGCCTCAAAATAAACCCAATTCATCAACTCTCTCACTTCCATTAAACAGCAACAACTCTCAACTAACAGATAACACAAGTATCATTCGGTGTTCTGCAATAAAAGTAAGTAATTGAAACATTTGCCTGAAAGTTGGATTGGTTCCTCCGCAAGCTTGCTAGAAAAAGTAAAAGCTAATACAATCCATTAAAATCATTAGTTGATCGCATACTATGTTTCGCAGCCACCCCATTAGACAACCGTAGGAACATAAAAGAGAACACGCAATGGATGCAGAACTTCGCCGGCTAATATTATTTCCTCTTCATGAATTCTCAAGCAATTAAAAAAAAAGGATAAATGAAAATTAACCCCTTGCAAANGGTGTTCTGCAATAAAAGTAAGTAATTGAAACATTTGCCTGAAAGTTGGATTGGTTCCTCCGCAAGCTTGCTTGAAAAAGTAAAAGCTAATACAATCCATTAAAATCATTAGTTGATCGCATACTATGTTTCGTAGCCACCCCATAAAACAACCGTAGGAACATAAAATAGAACACGCAATGGATGCAGAACTTCGCCGGCTAATATTATTTCCTCTTCATGAATTCTCAAGAAATTAAAAAAAAAATAGGATAAATGAAAATTAACCCCCTTGCAACACAACCAAACCAGAGAATCTCATACACTGTCCCAACGCCATTCAAACGTTTTCTTTCAAATTAAAAACCTGCTTGTAGACTGCCATAATTTGCGCAAATTTTAACTCTGATCCTGCTAAACGTTAAAAATCGAAAACATAAATCCCACACAATTCTAAATCCTGTTTCTCCTCCGCTTTACCTTAAGGAACGGATTTACTAAATCATAGAAATCGGCAGATTAGACTTACATCAGCGGCTTCTCTTGCCCTAGCAAACTCCCGTCACGAACTCCTCTTCCCCTACACGTGCCGCCTGTCCCGTCGATGCCTGCCCGCAGCGACCTCCCGTTCGCCCATTCATTAGATCCAGACATGTCTATATTTACATATCTAACACCATAACTTTCATATTTACGAATAAAAATATTAATATTACTGAATTCTTAAATATGAAATTCATATTTTCATGAATTAAATTTTTAAATCATAATATTATAAATAAAAATATAAAATTTTAGATTTTACATATCTAAAATACATAAAAATTAATGTAAAATTTAGTAAACACTTTTGTGTAATTAAAGTATAATTTTCAATTAATAATTAATTGAATAATCATCCTACAATAATTATAATTTAATTAGTTTATTAAATGATTATTTTTAATTATTTATTTTCAATCATATACATTAGATATAGATTGTGACCGTACTTAGTGAGATAAAAACTTCTAGTTATTATTTTGTATATAAATTTGATGTATATACATTAATTTAAATTAGTCGGCTTATTTATGATTTAATTTGTTATTAAAATGAATATTTATTTTATTAGTTATATTTAATTTATCCAACTAAAGATCAATTTGACCAAATAGATACAATAAGATTGAATGATCACATAAATTCTTCAATAATAAAATAAATGATCAAATAGTATATCAAGATTTATTTAGACTTAAAACTCTTCATATGAATTTCTTAGGATTTTTTTTTCAAAATTTATTAAATTTAAATTTACAACATTTATTAAATCTCACTTTCAACCAAATTACTTTGAAGAATGCTTGGAGGATGATAAAATTTTAGAATAAGATTTTGACTTTTTTTTTTCTTTTAAGAGAGCCAAAAGATAATAAATAAATAAATAAAACACTTCATTGTCTCTAGTTTAACAAATGACA
>JXCR01148730.1:83299-95488 GCA_002079205.1 Phalaenopsis hybrid cultivar | reverse complement strand
GTTAAGATCTCATGTTGAATTTCAAGTAGTGAGTTAATAATAAAGAATGATATAATGATTGTTCTAGATGAAATGAAACAGATATACAAAAGAACGGAAAATAATTAAGGTAATGTAGCATCAACAAAAGATTCTTGATCATCACTCCCTCCATATTTTAGAAAAACAAATAGACGAGAGTTATATTTCTCACCTCACACTTCACACATGGGGACAATATCACTTGACCTAATCTCTCACACATGAGGTCTACTCAAGGCTATATGCATAGGCACATCATAGATCAATAAAAACATCATGAGTTGTCCTAAAATAAAAATGAACATTTTTATTTTTTTACTTGAACAAATTAAAATTGATTGGGCGGGCATACATAATGCTTTCGAAACAAGAAAATATAATTTTGAATGAATATCTTTCTAAAACATGACAAGGAACTTCTACCTTTATATAATTATTGTCCCTCCATATATCCTCTATTAATAAAAAATTGATAGATCAATAGAATAACCAAGAAAATGTCTTTACTTGATTCCCACATCAAATATCTCATACTACTACAAATTAGTGATTCATTTTGGTTGACCTATGCCTTTCTATTTTTTTAAAATTTTAAAAGCTACTTCTTGAACCACTATTTCTATTATGCTTTCCCATAAGCAAACTTTTTTGAGACAAAATCTGGAAGATTAGCGAAAAGTTTTCACCCAAACGGACATTTTTTTATTGCTGACTTTTCCTACGATAAAATCAATCAAAATGTTGCCTCAAAATAAACCCCCAAGTCATCAGCTCTCTCACTTCCATTAAACAGCAACAACTCTCAACTAACAGATAACACAAGTATCATTCGGTGTTCTGCAATAAAAGTAAGTAATTGAAACATTTGCCTGAAAGTTGGTATGGTTCCTCCACAAGCTTGCTTGAAAAAGTAAAAGCTAATACAATCCATTGAAATCATTAGTTGATCGCATACTATGTTTCGCAGCCACCCCATAAAACAACCGTAGAAACATAAAAGAGAACACGCAATGGATGCAGAACTTCGCCGGCTAATATTATTTCCTCTTCATGAATTCTCAAGCAATTTAAAAAAAAAGGATAAATGAAAATTAACCCCCTTGCAACACAACCAAACCAGAGAATCTCATACACTGTCCCAACGCCATTCAAACGTTTTCTTTCAAATTAAAAACCTGCTTGTAGACTGCCATAATTTGCGCAAATTTTAACTCTGATCCTGCTAAACGTTAAAAATCGAAAACATAAATCCTACACAATTCTAAATCCTGTTTCTTCTCCGCTTACCTTAAAGAACGGATTTACTAAATCATAGAAATCGGCAGATTAAAACTTACATCAGCGGCGTCTCTTGCCCTAGCAAACTCCCGTCACGAACTCCTCTTCCCCTACACTTGCCGCCTGTCCCGTCGATGCCTTCCCCCAGCGACCTCCCGTCCGCCCATTCATTAGATCCAGACATGTCTATATTTACAAATCTGACACCGGAACTTTCATATTTACGAATAAAAATATTAATATTACTGAATTCTTAAATATGAAATTCATATTTTCATGATTTAAATTTTTAAATCAAATATCAAATTTTAGATTTTACATATTTAAATACATAAAAATAAATGTAAAATTTAGAAAACACTTTTGTGTAATTAAAGTATAATTTTTAATTAATAATTAATTGAATAATTATCCCACAATAATTATAATTTAATTAGTTTATTAAATTATTATTTTTAATTATTTATTTTCAATCATATACATTAGATATAGATTGTGACCGTACTTAGTGAGATAAAAACTTCAAGTTATTATTTTGTATATAAATTTGATGTATATACCTTAATTTAAATTAATCGGGTTTATTTATGATTTAATTTGTTATTAAAATGAATATTTGTTTTATTAGTTATATTTAATTTATCCAACTAAAGATCAATTTGACCAAATAGATATAATAAAATTTAATGATCACATAAATTCTTCAAAATAATAAAATAAATGATCAAATAGTATATCAAGATTTATTTAGACTTAAAACTCATCATATGAATTTCTTAGGATTTTTTTTTTCAATAATTATTAAATTTAAAATTACAACATTTATTAAATCTCACTTTCAATCAAATTACTTTGAAGAATGGTTGAAGGATGATAAAATTTTAGAATAAGATTTTGACTTTTTTTTTTCTTTTAAGAGAGCCAAAAGATAATAAATAAATAAATAAATAAATAAAGCACTTCATTGTCTCTAGTTTAACAAATGACATTTGATTATTGTATTTTTTTTTAATTTTTTAATTATTTTATTATAGATTAATTTTTTTATCATAAAAAATTATATTAAGTTTTTTTTTTTTTTTGGAAGACTAATGAAGATTATTTTGACATAAATTTTGTTAACATTATTTTATGATTTTAAATGGCATTATTAATTAAACTACTGAATAAGAAAATAAAATTTAGTTGTCCTAAGAAGTTATTAATTAGTTATTATAATAATAAGATATTCTAATTAAATATATGTTTTTTTCTTAATCATCATTTACTTTGACACATTAATTTGTTCAATACTTTTGTAAGACAAATTAAAAATAAACTATTTTGTTAATGCACGGTCACAAAAAAGTCACTCAAATTTCATATTAATACTAATTAAAATATAATGAGTAATTAATTCATCTAATCAAGTAAATAATTATAAGAAAACATTTTACTAGTAATAGAAAATAATAATTATTAATTGTCATAATAAAGAATCAAATTAATGTCTAATTAACATATTAGATTACTTAATATGAACTAATTTAAATAATAATTAAATTAATAAACCATCCTATATTTAATAAATTTAATTTTTTAAGCAAACAAATTATTAATTATTTCATAAATGTATAGCCAGTTTAAATGTTTAAATATGTTAAATTTCATTAGTTAATAATTAATATCTAATTATTATTATTATTATCATTATTATTATTATTATTATCATTATTATTATATAGCTATAAGATCTTATTGGATATTGAAATGACTATGTAAGGAATCTACTAATCATTCAATTCTTGAGTCCAAATCAACTTTTTTTTTCAGATAGGTTTAACCTTAGCTGGACTTACAGTTGATATCTTTCAACCTAAAACATTAATTAGTCCTAGTGAACATGATTAATATTAAAATCCCTTAATATATTTA
This sequence comes from Phalaenopsis hybrid cultivar, assembly GCA_002079205.1. Lineage (NCBI taxonomy): Eukaryota > Viridiplantae > Streptophyta > Magnoliopsida > Asparagales > Orchidaceae > Phalaenopsis > Phalaenopsis hybrid cultivar. Next base: position 92,275 of record JXCR01148730.1, on the reverse strand, counting down.
TTATTGATTCAATAGCTTGTTCATATAATGTAATAGGTCATGCGATTTGTTGAGCTTCACCAATGAGACTTTGTTTGACAATTAATCAAACCAACCTCCCCATTATTATCTATGATGTCTTTTAGGCCCCATTTGGGAACTCATTTTTTACACGTTTACACTTTGGAATTGGAGATGTCGATTTTGGGAGCCTTTTTTATTCGAGAGTTTCACGGATGGGGGCAGCATTTGGTCGAATGTTGAAACGAAAGAGGGAGGGTGTTATGTGGCTGAAGCTCCGTTGCGAGGTGCCAAAGACGTCGCTGCCCCCTTCGAATTTTCGGTAATATCACTCCCCAATACTCGCATATACCCCTTACCACTCTCGTCCTATGTTACCTGTGTCGTTAGGGCTAAAACCCAGTTTCGCTTCCCTCACAGTATTGTCAGTGTCTTCAATTTACAACCTACCTTCATTGAAGTTTTCTTCTTTATGGATTTTTTTTTGCAGTTTATTTGTTGTTTATCTCTGTGTTTCTCTTTGTTTCTTTTGTGAAAATTTTTGTATTCTTGTTTTACATATTTATCCATTGATGTTTAATAGTCGATTAGCTTGCTTTTTCCCATGCATGTGTAGATGAACATTTTGGGGGGAGATTTCTGAGCACATATTCATTTTTTCTTCTTGCATTGCATATACTTTAATGCAAAGTTGAAGTTTTCAATATATATAAGTTAGTAGCATGTATACTAATTCTGATCAAGCAGTAGAAGCTATGAAATGACAAATATATGTGAATTGTACATTTGTTTCTTTAATAATTCTATGTGGACTTGTTTTGCATATGCTTTCCCTGATGTTAGTTGATCGATTTGCTTCCACTTGCCTTCTATACAGAGTTGAGTAATACTTTGGAGGAGAATGTTGAACAGTGCTTCTCTTTTTTAGTATATGAGATAGTTTTACAAATGAGATCGCATATGCATTGAAGCAAAGCTGAAGTTTGCATGGTATACAATTTAACAACATCTATACCTATCATGATCAACCAGCAGAAGATATGGAGTAAAATATTTGTTGCCATTGTTCATCTGTTTCTTTAAGAAATCAAAATTTTAGTATATGTGAGAATTTTACATATAGAATTACATATCATTTCATGCAAAGTTTTAGTTTGGGGAGATAAGCTAGCAACATCTATACATATCTTGATCAACCAATAGAAGCTATGAAATAAAATGTATATTAACATTGTTCATCTGTTTCTTAAAAGATTTTCTTTTTTACCTTTATAAATAGAATTGCATATATTTTGATGCAAAGTTAAACTTTGCATGATATATAAGCTAGCAGCATCTATCCCTTTCTCGATCAACCAATAAAAGATATGAACTAAAATGCATATATGTGCATTGTACATTTGTTTCCTTAAGAATTCTTTGCGGACTCTATTACATATGAATGTATTGATTTTACTTGATCGATTTGCTTGTTACTGTTTCTTCTTCAGCCTAGAGTAACATTTTGGGGGGAGAATGTTGAGCACTGCTTCCTTTTGTAGTTTTTCTAAGACTTTTATAAATGAAATTGCATATGTTTTACTACACATTTGAAGTTTGAAAGATAGATAAGTTAGCAACATCCTTACATGTTCTGATCAATCATTAAAAGTAACAAAATGAAATATATATGAGTATTGTTTATCTGTTTATTTTAAATTTTTTTATTTATTCTCTTTTCATAGCTATATTAGCACTGCTTTACAGTTTCTCTGAGAAATTTTGTTGGTTGCATTGCTTGATCTTGTCTCCTTCTCAATATTGAGTAATATTTTTTGGGGAGAATGTTGGGCACTGCTTATTTTGTTTAGTTTTTTTAGACTATAAAAAATAGAAATGCATATGTTTTGCTACATAATTAAAACTTGCGTGATAAAAAAGTTAGCGATATTTTTTCCTTTTCTTATCAATCACTAAAAGCAATTGATTGAAATATACATGAGCATTATTCAAATGTGTAAGCAGAATTTCTTTTGATTATTCTTTTATTGGCTACATTAGTTTTTTTATGAAATTTTGTTGGTCGAATTACTTACTCTTGTCTCATCCTCAGTGTACAGTAACATTTTAGGGAGAAAATGTTGAGCACTGCTTCATTTTTTTCTTAGTTTTACTCAGACTTTCATAAACAGAATTGCATATGCTCTGATGCAAAGTTTAACTTTGTAAGATATATAAGTTAGCAACATCTATACTAATCATGATCAAGCAGTAGAAGCTATGAAATGAAAAATTTATGAGCATTGTTAATCTTTTTATTTCAAAATTTAATTTTTTTATTTTATTTTCATGGCTATATGAGCATTGCTTTATTTCTCTTAAAAACTTAGTTGGTTGAATTGCTTGTTCTTCTCTCCTCCTCAGTGTAGAGTAGCATTTCGTGGGGATAATGTTGAACACTACTTTTTTTTTATTTTAGTTCTGTTGAGACTTTTAAAACTTGAATTTTTTGGTTCTACTGAGAAAAATTGATAGCATCTTCATCTATCAATTTCAAATAGTAAAAGTTATGCAATAAAATATATTTGAGCAATGTTAATTTGTTTCTTCCAGAATTTTATGTGTATTTATCTTGCATATGCATTAAATGAGGTTATATGTAAGATAAAATATCAATTGGGGGATGTCATTGAAATGTTATTTAGAGCGATGATGAAAAATAATTATCAAATGACTCAACTGATCACAACTTGTCAATTTTAATCAACGAGGTTGTTTCCCACAGATACTACCTATTTCTAGAGAACACATGTAAGTGCTTATTTGATTTGGGAAAATAGTGATTATAAATGGAGTCTTCTTTGGCTAAGAGATCTCATTGAGCTCTAATTATTTCCTTAATGATCCAATTTGGCTAGTGAGACATAAACAAAAAATTGGTTATTAGTATCTTATATGACATATAATCTGAGGGTTTGCATTAGTGCATGCATATGTAGAGCAAGTACACAAAAAATCCTTAAAGAAACAAATGATCAATGCTCATATATATTTCATTCAACAGATTTTATTGGTTGATCAAGATAAATAAATATATTGCTAACTTATCTATCAAGCTAAATTCAACTTTAGAACAAAGCATATCAATTTTACTTATAAAAGTCTCAATAAATAAGAAAATAGTGCCTAACATCCTCCCCCCCAAGATATTGCTCTACACCGAGTAGGGAAGAGCAAGCAATTCAACNTTTGCATGGATCTTCGCAATTGACATCCCAAGAAGTCCCAGTTATTGCACTCTTCATTAGGTCACACAATGAATCCATTCATGCTGCTTTTGAGCATTTTTAGCACTCTATTGAGACNTTTGCATGGATCTTCGCAATTGACATCCCAAGAAGTCCCAGTTATTGCACTCTTCATTAGGTCACACAATGAGTCCATTCATGCTGCTTTTGAGCATTTTTAGCACTCTATTGAGAGAATCATTAGGTATTTCCACGTTGGGTTAACTCTTTGGTTAAAATGGCTACGGATTTCGTCAAACCACTATACCCATCTTTTGCTCAAACACCTTGGGAAATCTATAGCGATTCGAGGTACATGCCATTTTTCAAGGTATTTATCTCACTCTCTATTCTTACTTCAATTAATTAAAGAAAAATTACAAATAGCCTATATTGTGTCATTTTTTTTATAATAAGGACTGCATCAAAGCAATGATGAAACACATGTTACTGCATGTGTGAGGAATGAGAAAAGACAACCTATATCGGTAGTTGTGGAGTTGCTACTCAAAATATATTAACAGTATATGATTCCAACATGTGTTTGACAACCGTGATGGCTGATTGGGAATGTCTTGCACACGACAATAGAATATTTAAATTTATAACCCGACGACCTGGATACAAATTCTTGATGCCTCCGCAAAGTTGGTGCATTTAATTAATCCATCACAATTATATTTTCATTTGAGCTAATCAACTAATGTTGTCGTAATTCAGAAAAGTATTATCTTGTCAATTCGGGATATTCATTGTAATGAGGGGTTTTTTGAAGCCATTTTCCGAAACGAGATATCACCTTCCCGACTTTGAGTGTAGAAGCCAAGTGATTAGAGGGAGGAATGAGCTCTTCAACAAAAACGCTCGTCATTACACAGTGTTATCGAGCAAGCATTTGGTGTATTAAAGAAAAAGTGGGTCATACTCTGAGGCATGCCTACATTTCCTTTCAAAAAATAGGTGAAGATAGTTGTCGCAACAACTACGTTTCATAATTTTATATGGAGGCATCCATCCCGAGATGATATCAATTTTAGTGTCTTAGAATATGATCCTACCTACATGCCTGAGGAAGCTAACCAACATAAACCCAGACCTTCGGTGTAAGAAGAGAAATGTAGGACGAATGGGTACAACACTTCGAAACGAGAATACGTCGAAGAAATGTTATAGTTGAGAGAGGATATACTAATGCTTTGGTGAATGCAACAACCTTACTTAGGTAGCATCACCTAGTTATTTATAGTTGATAATTCTTATTTCATCTTTATTTTTTTCTCTAGATGTATTTTTTCAAAATATATATAACAACATGTGTTGTACTTTTCTTTTTTTTTGCACTAATAAACATTAGCTCTTAATTTTAAGCTGCTTATATTTTTTGAAGAATTTCTTGAATGTTATATCAACTTAACTTTTTTTAATTAGAGCGAAATTGTATTATAAAAATAGGAAATACGAACTCAAGATCATCGAGCACTTTAAAAGTTCCACTCTGTTTATTGTGGCAATAAGTGTGTTCAGTACCAATCTAAATGGGAAGACAGTTATGAGAGAAGAGTTTATTCTTGTCATAAAAATATAACTTCTGCAGATTACCCCAATTTCTGTTGCGTCGATGAAATTGACAAGGTACCTCTAGACCTTGATCAGTCGAGGAAAGATGAAGAGATGGCGAGGAGATTGTCCCGAAGATCTGATTATCAGGATTTCAAGACAAACATCATTCTAGACTTGCTGATTACTGTTGTTGTCTCCATTATTATAGTTATTTGCTTCAAATAACTAATCTTTTTTTATGTATTTGAGTATTTTGGACTGGACTATTAGTTTTTTTAGTAGTATGACTTTTTTCTGTTATTTAATTTTGAATATTATGAAAACTTCACTTATTTCAATATATTACATATATAAGAGAAAAATATCCTTTCTCATCAGAAATAACAACAGCACAACATATCTCACAAACAAACACANTCATAATTAAACACATAAAAGCATAAACACTAAAAACAAGACTTAAACACTAACACATAAACACAACGACTCATAAAAACAAACTCTGTCATCAAACTTAATTCCATTCTTCATTTGATGGGATAAACTTTGGTCTTTCATTATTCTANAATGAGATCAACTTAACCAGGACTAAAAGTTGTGGAAGGAGTTAAAGAGGAGCCACTGGTTTAGGATGTGACACTATTAGAAAAATAATTGATGTACCTGAGGAGTGGTGACAAGGGCATACTTCATTAAGTAGAACATCTTACATTCAATATTACTTACTTTAAATTATATTTCTTTGAATTCAAGATTATTAATTGCAGGTTTTATCTAATGAAAAAAAATAGACTTTCTGGAATTGACTCGAAGTTGGAGGAGAAGCTAGATAATATGTTCCTTGGTGTTGTAGTAACAGGGGTCAACGCCCACGCTACAGTAGAAGAGTAATTTGGATGAACATGAATGTGCTCATTCCAATGAGGTTTATGAGGAAAAATCAGATGAAAGAGAAGGGGGAGTCCAACAATCCAAGTGACCCGCACCCTACACAAAAAAAAGAAAAAAAAAAGAAAACTAAAGTTGGGGTAGCTTATTTATCCCGACAGATATCACAAGTGGTGACAAAATGCACCAGTATTACTTCAAGTGCCCACACTGTTCTCCATGCATACCCAACAACGACAAATGTTGTCAAGCTACTAGACTCAATTTCAAAATTTTTTGATGACATGCCCTCCTACTTATTTGCTATAAAACTTCTAGAGAATCGAAATAAGTGAGAAGCTTTCTTCAAGCTACTCGCTGAATGGAGGATTCATTATCTCCATTATTTTTTAGAGAGTAAAACTAGTTAGATGAGATGCACATATTTTTTTAATTGTTGCTACTATAGCAGAGTCATACTACTTTTCATTATTTGTGAATTTTTGTAATTAAACTACTTTCATTGTGACAAGATAAACATTTAGCTGCATTGAGAATAACATGTTCACTTAAAATAATCTTAANGTAGTTGTGGAGTTGCTACTCAAAATATATTAACAGTATATGATTCCAACATGTGTTTGACAACCGTGATGGCTGATTGGGAATGTCTTGCACACGACAATAGAATATTTAAATTTATAACCCGACGACCTGGATACAAATTCTTGATGCCTCCGCAAAGTTGGTGCATTTAATTAATCCATCACAATTATATTTTCATTTGAGCTAATCAACTAATGTTGTCGTAATTCAGAAAAGTATTATCTTGTCAATTCGGGATATTCATTGTAATGAGGGGTTTTTTGAAGCCATTTTCCGAAACGAGATATCACCTTCCCGACTTTGAGTGTAGAAGCCAAGTGATTAGAGGGAGGAATGAGCTCTTCAACAAAAACGCTCGTCATTACACAGTGTTATCGAGCAAGCATTTGGTGTATTAAAGAAAAAGTGGGTCATACTCTGAGGCATGCCTACATTTCCTTTCAAAAAATAGGTGAAGATAGTTGTCGCAACAACTACGTTTCATAATTTTATATGGAGGCATCCATCCCGAGATGATATCAATTTTAGTGTCTTAGAATATGATCCTACCTACATGCCTGAGGAAGCTAACCAACATAAACCCAGACCTTCGGTGTAAGAAGAGAAATGTAGGACGAATGGGTACAACACTTCGAAACGAGAATACGTCGAAGAAATGTTATAGTTGAGAGAGGATATACTAATGCTTTGGTGAATGCAACAACCTTACTTAGGTAGCATCACCTAGTTATTTATAGTTGATAATTCTTATTTCATCTTTATTTTTTTCTCTAGATGTATTTTTTCAAAATATATATAACAACATGTGTTGTACTTTTCTTTTTTTTTGCACTAATAAACATTAGCTCTTAATTTTAAGCTGCTTATATTTTTTGAAGAATTTCTTGAATGTTATATCAACTTAACTTTTTTTAATTAGAGCGAAATTGTATTATAAAAATAGGAAATACGAACTCAAGATCATCGAGCACTTTAAAAGTTCCACTCTGTTTATTGTGGCAATAAGTGTGTTCAGTACCAATCTAAATGGGAAGACAGTTATGAGAGAAGAGTTTATTCTTGTCATAAAAATATAACTTCTGCAGATTACCCCAATTTCTGTTGCGTCGATGAAATTGACAAGGTACCTCTAGACCTTGATCAGTCGAGGAAAGATGAAGAGATGGCGAGGAGATTGTCCCGAAGATCTGATTATCAGGATTTCAAGACAAACATCATTCTAGACTTGCTGATTACTGTTGTTGTCTCCATTATTATAGTTATTTGCTTCAAATAACTAATCTTTTTTTATGTATTAGAGTATTTTGGACTGGACTATTAGTTTTTTTAGTAGTATGACTTTTTTCTGTTATTTAGTTTTGAATATTATGAAAACTTCACTTATTTCAATATATTACATATATAAGAGAAAAATAACATTTCTCATCAGAAATAACAACAGCACAACATATCTCACAAACAAACACATTTTTTTTTGCAATAGCTTTCTAACAGCTCCTGAAAAGCTGCTTCTCCATGAGACAACTTTACAACAACTTCTTGAAAAAGCAACATCTACCCCAAACAAAACCTTAATTTAATTCTCAAACCACTAAGCCAAACAACTCTTACAAAGTATAATTATCAAACCATAGATGGTTTGATCATATTTGACCATTAGACTTTTCTAGAACCCTTTGAACCCTATCCTAATTCAATAAAACTAAATTAAGTCAAAATAAACTTAAACTCTTGTAGTTAACAAAATCTTCTTCGACCAACTCCTTGGATATGTTATAATAAATGAATACTAATCTAAAAGAGGTGGATAGATTTTTGTGGAAACAAATAGATATTTTTACCCAATTAAACTCAACCTAACTTATTGTCCAAATAGGACTAAAATAACTACTTTTAAATAATTGCCCAACTTATTTAAACTTAGTCCTAGATCAGCTTTAATAAGTCAGGCAATGATAACTAACATCAATTCATTCTCTAATAAGCCAACTAATCAACCTAACCATAATTGACCCATTTGACCTCAAGGCCATTAGAAACAATATGTTCAATTTCACAAAATTGAGCATAACCAATCTTTTAAAACCACATTAATTAATTAAGGATGAATTGAGCTCAATGTACATTTGACCAAGTTTGCTTTGGTTAATTAAACTATTTGAATCATATTGGCTCAAATTAACCATATTAAACAAATTGGCCCGTTTGACCAAATTAATTGTAATCAATGGTTCTAAATGGTTTTAAAAAAAAACTCTTTATAAATGATTTAATCTCAATTTTCTTATTTTTAAGCCAATTAAACTCAAACATAGCTTAGTCCAACCAACCTTATAGGGATCATTGGATGTCAAGTGATCAAAACGATTGAATCAATCACCTTCAATCATTTAATGAAGTTCTTATTGAGCTCATATGGCCATTGGTTATACTCATTTGGTCAACTTGACCAAACCCTCAATTAGTGTTCTTAAATAAGCTCATTGTTCACAAACAACTCGTGTTTAATTAGTTAAATAACTCGTGTTTGATTAGTTCATTAAGTAAGAGAGGTGAACACGAACAAATTGTTTGAGATCGGTTTATAAATGAAACAAAGATTAACTGTTTGACTCATTTTGACTCGAAATAATTAAATAATTTAAAAAATTAAATAATAATATTTATTAATATTATA
>JXCR01148730.1:24243-75090 GCA_002079205.1 Phalaenopsis hybrid cultivar | reverse complement strand
TCTATGCCTCATCTACTTTTTGTAATGGCCATACGAATTATTAAAATTTGTTGTGAAGCCATAAAGACTCGGATGAGCTATGACATGAACAACTAGGGAGATCACATTGAACCAATAGGTGAAGAAAAGTTACTCCATAGAGAAATGCAAATAGATAGGGAGATTGGTTTTGATGGGTATAACTTGGGGGTTTCTAGGGTGACAGGAAGAAACACTTAATAAGTTAAACCACACTTCTTCACGCATTCGGTATATGCTCCTTTTTGTCACTAGCTATATTTGCAACTCTTGATATTTGATCCTACAATCAACTCAGGCAATCACAAGAGACGGATAGCTTTCATAACTTGAAATTCACCAAACCAATTGAAATAGTTAGATTTAGCTTTGGACTTAGTGCTATAATTTAGGACTAATTATTATAAAAACTATTTTAAGTTGCATTTCAAACTAAGACCTTAGCGTAGTAGACTAGAATATCGCTTAAAGAACTCGTCACCTCCTTTTCTGTGGGAGTGACAATCCGGACTCAATAGAGTCCTACATTTCTGAAACGATACATATACTTATGTGAGAAACCCCAGTGAATAATAATAACTAATTTTAAAAACTCAATTAATTAGCAAGGGAGCGGATCAAGTTTCCGGTGCCATTACCAGGACTTATATTATTGTGATAATCGCTTGGGCGAATCAAATTTCTAGCGCCGTTGTTGGGGATGCAATGGTTAAAAAAATTTTAGGAGAACTTTAGTTGAACCTGTAATACATAGATTTGAAAATTGTACTGTTGTTACTTAGCGTGTCTAGTTACTGTGTGTCTATTTAATAAAAAATCTAAAATTCAAAAATATTTTTGAGTGTTTGAAGTGCTTGATATCTATCATATTAGTTAAGTCTTTAGAGTTGAATGCGAAGTTTATGAGCTGCAAACCTTGAACCATACGACTTAGATCTAGAGAGAACTTTTAGGAAGATTAGAAAATAGAAAAGACTCTAAGAATTTGTTGTAGAAATGGTGGATCAACAAATTAATGAAGCTTCAGTCCTTGATTATAGTGCTAATGATTAGAACTCTACGATACATTTAGGTATTACGGAGTTTCTAATAATGCTTAGATTTAGACTTTTTCTCTTTTCCCAGTGGAATAAAGCCAATGTGTGGCTTAATTCATTAACACCGGGTTCTCGGTTCTATTAATGTTGTAAAATTCATAGAGTTGGAAATAGAAGTATAGCCCTTAAGATTATTGTTGATACTAAGATTTTTAATATTATAAATGTTTATGCTCTTCAGGTAGGTTTAGATATATATTCTAAAAATAAATTCTAGAATGACTTAGAGAACTTAATACAAATGATCTCTTGAAGAAGAATTTTTATTGGAGAAGATTTAATGGACATGTCAGTAGAGTGATGGAAAAGTTTAGAAATATTCATGATGGTTACGGTTTTAGAGTGATTAATGAAGAAGGTAGAGCTATATTAGAATTCGCTTTAGCATATGATTTTGTTATTGCTAATATTTTTTTCAAAAAAAAAGATGAGCATATCCTTACTTATAAAAATAGATCTAATAAAAAACAAATTAATTATTTTCTTATAAGAAGAAGAGATCGTCAAGAATGTAAAGATTGAAAGGTAATTCCAAGTGAGAATTTAAGTACTCAATATCGATTATTAGTTCTAGATTTTAAGATAAAGAGTTAGTAAAATAAAAAACACGAGGAATCATCGTCGTAGAATTAGATGAGGGTACCTATAAGACAAATAAAATAATTTTTATGAGTAAAATTCAAGATTTTAAAATTTGGAATGTACATGAAGAAACAAATTTTATGTGAGTTAAAGTAACAAACACACTTTTAAACAAGTGACAAAATTTTTACTTGGATAATCAAAAGAAAAGTTTTTATAAATAAAAATAGTTGGTGATAGAATAATAATATACAAGAAAAGATAAAATATATGAAGTTATGTTATAAAAATTGGTTTAAATGTAAAAATTTAGAGAATTGAGAAAAATATCAAACGACCTTTTGGGAGTTTAAGAGAACAATTGTGACGCTAAAAATTCTGCTTTTAGTGAAGTTTATAATAGATTATATACTAATGAGGCTGGAAAATAAATGTATAAACTAGCAAAACAAAGAGAAAAGAGAAGTAAGGATTTAACTTAAGTAAAGTGTATTAAATATGAAAATCAAAAGGTACTTTTCCTAGAAAAAGATGTTTATAATAGGTGGGTGGCTAATTTTGATAAACTATTTAATGAAGTTTCGGAAAATACGATCGATCTTAGTGATCTTAATATCATAAATAATAATAAAATGTTTCATTTTTGCCATCACATTAATAAAAAAGAAATTGACGAGGCATTAAAGAAAATCGAGGGTGAAAAGTCTATAGGACCTGATGGTATCCCAATTGAATTGTCTAAATACTTACGAGATTTGGGAGTTTCTTGACTTACTAAACTCTTTAATAATATCTTAAAAACTAAAAAGATGGCGGATAAGTGGATGAGGAGTATTTTGGTCCCCATTTTTAAGAATAAAGGGGATGCACAAAATTGTGCAAATTATGGAGAAATTAAGTTGATGTGTCATACTTTAAAATCATGGAAGAGGGTAATTAAACATAGGTTAAGACGTATTACAAAGATTTCTCAAAATGAATTTGAATTTATGCCGTGCAGGTCTACTACGGAAGCTATACATTTAGAGAGCTTCATGGAGAAGCTAAGAGAGAACAAAAAAAGATCTACATATAATTTTTATTAATTTTGAAAAAGCTTACGACAAGGTTCCAAGAGATGTCCTTTGGAGAGCTCATGAGAAAAAAAGTGTTGATATGACTTATATTCAAGTCATTAAAGATATGTATATAAGAGCTGCTACTTGTGTTTGAATTGGAGGATTGATCAAATATTTTCCTATTTCTGTTGGTTTACACCAGGGATCGACTTTAAGCTCATATCATTTTGCTTTAGTTATGGATGGTTTTACTGGCCACTTATAGGAGGATGTACCTTGGTGCATGCTTTTTGCTGATGATATCCTTCCCGTGGATAAAACGAGAGAAAAAGCTTTGGAAAAACTTGAATTATGGAGGTCTACCTTGAAGTCTAAAAGCCTTCGTTTGAGTAGAACTAAAACTGAATACATGGAATGTAATTTTAGCAATAGCTCTAGTGACAGAAATGTATCTATGGGTGATCAAATTATGAAAAGGTGTGAATACTTTAGATATGTTGGATCTCTTGTTCAAAGTGATGGCGATATTGATGGGGATGTTATTGGTAGAATTCAAGTTGGTTGGTTGGAGTGCAGAAATGCTTCAGACCTATTGTGTGATAGAAAAGTACCGATTAGACTGAAAGGAAAATTTTATAAGATGGTGGTGAGACCTGCAATGCGTAATGGCGCTGAATGTTGGTCTTTAAAAGAGAGGCATAAAACTAAGTTAGGTGTTGGGGAGATGAGAATGATTAGGTGGATGAGTGACTTTACACTTAGAGACAAAATGCGAAATGAATATATCTGTGATAGGTATGTTTGTGACAAACAAAATTAGAGAGAGTCGTCTTAGTTGGTTTGGTCACATTAAACATCAACTATCTGATGATCCAATTAGAAGAGTAGATGTTTTAGAATCGACTTATGTTAAGAAAAGCAGAGGTAGACCTAAAAAGACTTAGGGATATTGTCTAAGAAATGATCTTAATTTATTAGAATTAAATGAAAATATGACACTAAATAAGACGCAATGGAGAAAAAAGGATTCATGTAGCCAACCCCACTTAGTGGGATAAAGGTTTTATTGTTGTTGTTGTTGTTATTGTTGTATCCTTTTCCTTAGCATTGCTAATCATTCTCCTCATGATCGATTTCTAAAACTCACAATAAGAAGAATAGAAATTAACTTGACATTGATGATTAATAGTAATTTTATTAATGAACAATAAGTTGTGTGGTAGATTAGGAAGATGGAGAATATCATGAAGGTTAGCAACGTTGAGAGTTGACAATTCTTATCTCGATAATTATCAAGAGGGAACCATCAATAATTTTGACCTCTTTATTGCATACACAAGGTCTATAGGAGGAAAACATTTTAGAACGAGTCATGTGCCAGCTGAGATATCCAAGAATAAGAAAAATTAGAAATAACACATAACAAAACAATGGTTAAAGATTTAAGACGGAGTCAAGGACAATTTTGGAGATTGAAACAATTTGTGCAAGTGCTCTAAGTGCCCTTTGATGAAAGTGACAACAATCGAGTTAATAAGAGGCTTTTGAGTTTCTACAGTAATGGCTTGATAAGCTCGACCTTCAAGCTTGGATTTTGATTTCTATTTGTAGGTTTACCATGAAGTTTTCAAAATGTTTATTTCATGTGCTATTATTTTTTGCAATGATCACATCATGATTTCTTACGCCCTCCTTTGTCAGTGTCGACCCCTTTTGACATAAGAGCTGAGTTTCTTGTTCAACGTTACAAGAAGATTAAAAGTTGCATAACATAATTTTTCTCCTTGAATCTTCCCGCCTAACAACAAAAAAAAAACTTCTCGAATAGAGGGTAGGGGTTTCCTACCAAGAATGCAACCTTGACCTTCGTCAAAACTCCGATTGAAGCCGGCTAGGAACATGTAGTCTCCGTCATTTTCTTCTCTTCTTGTGACAAGCATAATCATTTGAATTTTCCCAAATATCATCATAACACTAATCAAGTTTCTACCATAATGTTATGAACTCGTAATACATAGTAACATCCATATCATTTTGTTTTGATCTCCAAAGTCGGGCTTTCAGTTAAAACTTTGGGAAAATTTCTTCATGTCTATATAGAGATTTCAAACCACCTCCAATGTATCTCGAGCTGTGGCAAATAAAAGCTGTGGCATTTTTATGGTTGATAAGGCAAGCCATAACCAAAGAATTTTCGGACTACTATTTTTTCAGATTAGGATCTCCAACAATAGGTTTTGATTTTTCCCAGTTAAATACCTAATTTTCATGTCTCGTTGATCGCTAGTATATTATGGATTGAGCCCACTCTAGGTAGTCGTGCCCATTGAGTTTTATAACTGTGAGATAAGGAGGTGAGTTTTGAGAATAATATTCCGCCCATACAACCATGAGAGTAACTATAGGGTGAGGTGATGTGGTTTCGAAATTACTAGAGCCATTTGATGTATTAGGATTTCTATGGACCCCAGACAACAATGCTGACTTATACATCCTCAGAATATGAGACAAGTACAACGCATGAATGTAGAAGAAAGACGCTCTGTAATCGATTTTTGAGATATTGGAAAAAATTTTTCACGAATTAAATTGTACCTCTATTTTTGTACCTCTCAGATTTCAATTGAAAAAAAAAAAAATTATAAATTCTACACGAAAAATCAACAATTCCATATAAAGCATTATTGTTTAATTATGAATTGACTCAGAGAAATAAAAATTTGAAGTTATAAGTTTAATTAATACAATTACATAATTAAATTATTAATATTGCATGGTTACTATTCCCACCGACATTACCCCATGCGTTATAACTTTGGATGGCGTTGAATGAGGGAAATCACCATTTCTTATCATTCAAACCCTCTCCCCTTCTCGGTTTCGTCGCACATCTCTCCTCCTCTCCGCCTCTCCTCTCACGTGATCCCCTTTCCTCTATCCCAATACTTTCTCGTGGGACAGAAGCAATAGGGAGCTGCTGGCCTTGCTACAGGGCAAGCGCCTCGAACTAGCAGGGAGGCGAGTGGCACAGTGGAAGCCGCAGGATGCAATTTAGGGCTCTGAGACAAGTGTGAATCCCTATTTCACACTATTTGAGACATTTCTTTTCTTCCTCACACTTTCATTTTGAGCTTTACCTTGTTTTCCGTACCTTTTCCTTTCTAATAACCGTCGGAGGCGTTGATTGTGTGTCAGAAGCGTCAAACTTCTTTTGTGAGCTTCCAAAAGGGTTCTAGCACAATAACAACATAGAAGTGTGGTCGGAGGTGATAGAAAATAAATTTGGCAGCTTTGAAGAAGGATTGATTACTGAGAAAGCTATTTAAGATATGTTTTCACAAATCAATGATCTCTTAAGCTAAATTACATGATGAACTAATATATTATGAATTTCTAATTAGTTTAAAATTTCAGAATGGTTACGTGATCAGCAAGTTCGAGTCAAGCGTGCAGAAAATCGTCGTAGGTCGAATCAGTTAAAATTCAAGTAAATTAATCCGAAGCAAAGAAGATTGATTCGATCAATAGAAATTGCTTAAATCTTAAAATTTAAATATTATGTTTTATAGATTATTAAGCTTAACTTAAAAGTCACAGCAGTCTTTAGCTAGATAACAAAGATTAAGATTTTAGCGTGACAACTGGGGTGAGTAATTACATTTTTATGAATGCATGTTTATATTTATTTTAGAATAAATGTTTGACTTTATATATGCTCTAGNTATATATATATATATATATATATATATATATATATATATATATATATATATATATCCATGTTGAGATATGTTCAGGTGGAATGGATGTTGTTAACTTATCGGAAATGATTCTCGAGATTTATATGATCTTATTACTTAAATGTTTTGTGGACCCGTTGGTTGCTTGGTTTCCATTTACGATGATGCTTTCAGAGTGCGATTTGATGAGCACATTTCACATTCTTTATGAAATGTTCAGTAGAGAAATAATGAAAAAAACAGAACAAAAGGCTCAACCGATTATCAATTATGAATATGAAAAAAACAGTCTTGTTAATTTGATACAAATAATGCCTATTCATTATGCCTGGAAAAAAAAATTGATGATCCTAGATGAAACTATTTTTTNTCAGTAGAGAAATAATGAAAAAAACAGAACAAAAGGCTCAACCGATTATCAATTATGAATATGAAAAAAACACTCTTGTTAATTTGATACAAATAATGCCTATTCATTATGCCTGGAAAAAAAAAATTGATGATCCTAGATGAAACTATTTTTGNATATGTTTAGGTGGAATGGATGTTGTTAACTTATCGGAAATGATTCTCGAGATTTATATGATCTTATTACTTTAAATGTTTTGTGGACACTTTGGTTGCTTGGTTTCCATTTACGGTGATGCTTTCAGAGTGCAATTTGATGGGCACATGTCACATTCCTTGTGAAATGTTCAGTAGAGAAATGATGAAAAAACAGAACAAAAGGCTCAACTGATTATCAATTATGAATATGAAAAAAAAAGTCTTGTTAATTTGATACAAATAATGCCTAGTCATTATGCCTGGAAAAAAACAATTGATGATCCTAGATAAAACTATTTTTGATATCTAAAAAATTATTATGAGCCTATCTTTACTTCTTATTTGCCATTTTTTATTTTTAGGTTCATGTATTATTGACTTACATGCCAAATTAAGTTGATACATTTTATTTTATTTAGATATCAGATGGGGAAACAAAAAGAATGTGGGATATTCACTATTTGGGACAGGGAGACAGATAATTTTCTGTGATTTATGCTTGAGAGAGGTAGAAAAGGGCAATAAACCAACCAAATATTTCAATAAGGAAGGTTGACAAAATATAACAAAACACTTTCAAGAAAGCACTAGTAGACTGTATGACAAAACACAACTAAAAAATAAATGGGATCAACTTAACCAGGACTAAAAGTTGTGGAAGGAGTTAAAGAGGAGCCACTGGTTTAGGATGTGACCCTATTAGAAAAATAGTTGATGCACCTGAGGAGTGGTGACAAGAGCAGACTTTATCAAGTAAAACATCTTACATTCAATATTACTTACTTTAAAATTCTATTTCTTTGAAATCAAGATTATTAATTGCAGGTTTTATCTAATGAAAAAAAAATTAGACTTTCTGGAATTGACCCGGAGTTGGAGGAGAAGCTAGATAATATGTTCCTTAGTGTTGTAGTAACAGGGTTCAACGTCCACGCTACAGTAGAAGAGTAATTTGGATGAACATGAATGTGCTCATTCCAGTGAGGTTTATGAGGAAAAATCAGATGAAAGAGACTAGGGGGAGTCCAACAATCCAAGTGACTTGCACCCTACACAAAAAAAGGAAAAAAAAGAAAACTAAAGCTGGGGTAGCTCATTCAACTCAACAGATATCATAAGTGGTGACAAAATGCACCAATATTACTTCAAGTGCCCACACTGTTCTCCATGCATACCCAACAATGACAAATGTTGTCAAGCTACAAGACTCAATTCCAAAAATTTTTGATGACATGCCCTCCTACTTATTTTCCATAAAACTTCTAGAGGATCGAAATAAGTGAGAAGCTTTCTTCAAGCTACACACTGAATGGAGGATTCATTATCTCCATTATTTTTTAGAGAGTAGGACTAATTAGATGACATGCACATCTTTTTTTACTTGTTGCTACTGAAGCAGAGTCATACTACTTTTCATTATTTGTGAATTGCTGTAGTTAAACTACTTTCATTGTGACAAGATAAACATTTAGAGTCATACTACTTTTCATTATTTGTGAATTGCTGTAGTTAAACTACTTTCATTGTGACAAGATAAACATTTACCTGCATTGGGAATAACATGTTCTTTTAAAATAATCTTAAGACCATTCTTTCAAACAATTGGAGCCACCAAATGAATATGAGATATTAGAGATAGTTGAGCAAGCGACAGTCATTACTAGCACTGTTTATTTGACTTATGAATACTACCAAAGACATTATATGACTCATTGTCTCATCGTCATTAGTGGGTGACAAATGGGTTAGTGAATTAATGTAAGCACATCTAAGCCGGATTCACAACATGTTCTGGATGTCAAAAACTATTTTCTATAATTCATTAGGTGAATTGCAATCCAAATATGGTTTGCATGGATCTTCGCAATTTGCATCCCAAGAAGTCTCAGTTATTGCACTCTTCATTAGGTCACACAATGAGTCTATTCATACTGCTTTTGAGCATTTTTAGCACTCTATTGAGACAATCATCAGGTTTTTCCAGGTTGGGTTAACTCTTTGGTTAAAATGGCTACAAATTTTGTCAAACCACTAGACCCATCTTTTGCTCAAGCACCTTGGGAAATCTATAGTGGTTCAAGGAACATGCCATTTTTCAAGGTATTTATCTCACTTCTATTCTTACTTCAATTAATTAAAGAAAAATTACAAATAGCCTATATTGTGTCATTTTTTTATAATAAGGACTGCATTGAAGCAATGATGAAACACATGTTACTACATGTGTGAGGAATGATAAACGATAGCCTATATCGGTAGTTGTGGAGTTGCTACACAAAATATATTAACAGTATATGATTCCAACATGTGTTTGACAACCATGATGGCTGGTTAGGAATGTCTTGCACACGACAACAGAATATTTAAATTTGTAACCCGACGACCCGAATACAAATTCCTGATGCCTCCGCAAGGTTGGTGCATTTAATTAATCCATCACAATTATATTTTCATTTGAGCTAATCAAATTATGTTGTCATTATTCAAGAAAGTATTATCTTGTCAATTCGGGGTATTCACTATAATGAGGGGTTTTTTGAAGCCATTTTCCGAAACGAGATATCACCTCCCCGACTTTGAGCGCAGAAGCCAAGTGAATAGAGGGAGGAATGAGCTCTTCAACAAAAAACACTCGTCATTACACAGTGTTATCGAGCAAGCATTTGATGTATGAAAGAAAAAGTGGGTCTTACTTTGAGGCATGCAGACATACTCTTTCAAAAAATAGGTGAAGATAATTGTTGCAACGATTGCGTTTCATAACTTTATATGGAGGCATCCATCCCGAGATGATATCAATTTTAGTGTCTTAGAATATGATCCTACCTACATGCCGGAGGAAGCTAACCAACATCAACCTAGAACTTCGGTGTAAGAAGAGAAACGTAGGATGAATGGGTACAACACTTCTGAAAGAGAATGTGTCGAAGAGATGTTATAGTTGAGAGAGGATATTACTGATGCTTTGGTGAATGCAACAACCTTACTTAGGTAGCATCACCTAGTTATTTATAGTTGATAATTCTTATTTCTTCTTTATGTTTTTCTCTGGATGTATTTTTTCAAAATATATATAACAACCTGTGTTGTACTTTTCTTTTTTTTTGCAGTAATAAACTTTAGCTCTTAATTTGAAGCTGCTTATATTTTTTTAAGAATTTCTCGAATGTTATATCAACATAACTTTTTTTAATTAGAGCAATATTGTATTATAATAATAGGAAATACGAACTCAAGATCATCGAGCACTTTAAAAGTTCCACTCTGTTTATTGTGGCAATAAGTGTGTTCAGTACCAGTCTAAGTGGGAAGACAATTATGAGAGAAGATTTTATTCTTATCATAGAAATATAACTTTTGTAGATTACGCCAATTTCCGTTAGGTTGATGAAATTGACAAGGTACATCTAGACCTTGATCATTAGAGGAAAGATGAAGAGATGGTGAGGAGATTGTCCCGAAAATCTGATCATCAGGATTTCAAGACAAACATCATTCTAGACTTGCTGATTACCGTTGTTGTCCCCATTATTATAGTTATTTGCGTCAAATAACTAATCTTTTTTTATGTATTAGAGTATTTTGGACTCGACTATTAGTTTTTTTAGTAGCATGGCTTCTTTTTGTTATTTAGTTTTGGATATTGTGAAAACTTCACTTATTTCAATATATTACATATATAAGAGAAAAACTACCTTTCTCATTAGAAATAACAACAACACAACAGATCTCACAAACAGACACCTTTTTTTTGCAGTAGCTTTCTAACAGCACTTGAACAGCTGCTTCTCCATGAAACAACTTTACAACAGCTTCTTGAAAAAAGAGCATCTACCCCAAACATAGCCTTAATTTAATTCTCTAACCACTAAGCCAAACAACTCTTACAAAGTATAATTATCAAACCATAGATGGTTATATCATATTTGACCATTAGACTTTTCTAGAACCATTTGAACCCTATCCTAATTCAATAAAACTAAATTAAGTCAAAATTAACTTACACTCTTGTAGTTAACAAAATCGTCTTCAACCAACTCCTTGGATATGTTATAATAAATGAATAGTAATCTAAAGAGGTGGATAGATTTTTGTGGAACCAAAGGGATATTTTTACTTAATTAAACTCAACCTAACTTATTGTCCAAATAGGACCAAAATAATTACTTTTAAATAATTGCCCAACTTATTTAAACTTAGTCCTAGATCAACTTTAATAAGTCAGGCAATGATAACTAACATCAATTCATTCTCTAATAAGCCAACTAATCAACCTAACCATAATTGACCCATTTGACCTCAAGGCCATTAGAAATAATTTGTTCAATTTCACAAAACTGAGCATAACCAATCTTTTAAAACCACTTTAATTAATTAAGGATGAATTGAGCTCAATATACATTTGACCAAGTTTGCTTTGGTTAATTAAACTATTTGAATCACATTGGCTCAAATTAACCATATTAAACAAATTGGCCCGTTTGACCAAATTAACTGTAATCGATGGTTCTAAATGGTTTTAAAAAAACTCTTTATAAATGATTTAATCTCAATTTTCTTATTTTAAAGCTAATTAAACTCAAACATAGCTTAGTCCAACCAACCTTATAGGGATCATTGGATGTCAAGTGATCAAAATTATTGAATCAATCACCTTCAATCATTTAATTAAATTCCTATTAAGCTCATGTGGCTATTGGTTATACTCATTTGGTCTACTTGAACCAAACCCTCAATTAGAGTTCTTAAATAAGCTCATTGTTCACAAACAACTCGTGTTTAATTAGTTAAATAACTCGTATTTGATTAGTTCGTTAAGTAAGAGAAGCGAACACAAACAAATTGTTTGAGATCGGTTTATAAATGAATCGAAGATTAACAAAGGTTTGTTCATTTGTGTTTGACTCATTTTGGCTCGAAATAATTAAAAAAATTAAATAATAGTATTTATTACAATTATTTCAGTGTTTTAATTATAAAAAAAATATAAGTTTAGTTGTTAGACATATAAATAAATAAGATATGGGTGGCATGTAACTAAATATGGTTATAGGAGAGAGAGAGTAAATCAATATACTAATTAAATTATATTTTAATAAAATTATAAGTTGATTATTTTTCGATTCAACTACATTCATGGAAGAGAGATTAGTGGCTCTACACCTGCAAGTACTAGTAAAAAACAAACAAGGGAAATTCAGAGCCAACTTCATTATCACTTTTGATAAAATTTTCACCTTCAACGCATTTTAAGGAGGCATTTAAGTTTTCATTTTTTGTTTGGGCAGGCGAGAAGATGAGATGGTGTCTGGACAGCTTTGATTTTGTCTGATGCCCACATCCTGTTATTCTCTTTTATGTTTAGTCCCACATCGTCGTCTGTATTTGAAGCTACTCCTAATAGAATTCTCATATTTTTGGATATAATTAAAAATAAAAATTATTATTTTATAATTCCCATATGTTATAAAATATTTAATAATAAAAAAATTTTGGAGCTAACTTAAAATAAAATATGAACCAATTTGCTATTTTGAACATGAGCTTTCTCTAGAGGTTTTTAAAGTAGATCATAACTTAATTTTACTCTTTAGGATTCTTTGAATTGATATTTGTTGACTTAATTTTTGATCATTTCGATCAACCCTTCATTTGAAGTCATGATTAACTCACATTCAACTCAAATATGAAATTTGATCACATTGAGCTAAGAACAACCAGTTCATATTTCATTTGTGCTTTCGTTAAGATCCTCATTTTCTTCGTATGCACGAGACCCTCATGTTGACTCCAACAGGCTTACCTTGAGATAATGTAACCAAAAGTCACCCTATCTATAAATCCTTAAATTTTCCTCTGTTGAGTGGGTCAAGTTTGCCTTTTTGGCCAAGATTGCCTGTCCGCATGCCTTATGAGCACACACACTCCCGCACACATGCACACGCAAGCACCCCGTTGGATCGGCGTGACCACGTCAGTTTAGGTTTAGACACGTCCGACGTTGGCATGGCCACACCCTCGAGCCATGCCAGCAATTCGTAGCCTTTGTCCTCGGATCAGACAACGAATCGTAGCGCTGCTTCTCCATCGGTGATCCGTGGGAGCACCAATCACCGAGGTAATCATGATCGTCGATCCCCACCTCAATCAACGGTCGCCAAGGCTCCCGCCACTGCCTCTATCACATGTAAATAGCTGTCCCTACCTCTCCCTTCGAGGGTGCTTCAACACTGACACTTCCAGTTGGCGATTGTGACCCTTCGAAGCGTATGTAGAAGAGTTCGATTGCTTTTGCTTCCTCCTTCAACAAACCACCTCAGCCTCCTCTTCAATAAGTCTCCTCCTCCTTTAAAATTGTGCCAAGTATTTTTCTAAGCTAATTTGAGTTCAATTTAACACAATTAAAAAGCCTTGGATTAGGCTTGGGTTTGGGTCCGACTTGAGTCAAACCGAACCCTAACCTTAACCCTATCCCTAAAACCTAACCTGAACTTAGCCTAACCTTAAACTTAAACGCTAACCAGAACCCATGCCAACCCAGGTCCAACCCAGGTCAACCCAGGTCTAACACAAGCCAAGCCAAGTCCAATCCAGGTCAGCTTAGGTCCATCCCAATCAAACTCAAGTCTAACCCAGGTCAAATCAAGTCTAAACTCAATCTAATCAAGATCCAACCTAAGTCTACCCAAGTCCAAGTCCAACCTAAAAAAACCATTATCCAACCCAGGCCTAACCCAAGTGCGACTCAGTCCAATCAAGGTCCAACCCAGGCCCAACCTAGGACAAATTAGGTTTTTAATGATTCTTTATATTATAAGAGTGTCAGGATCGCCGTATAGAGGCTCGAAGCTCCCATATATCAGGGAAGATCGTGGCGTGCACGTGAAAGATCACGGTGTGCACACGTATAGAGGCCCACCAACCGAAAATTATGCCCCACTGAACCTCTGCGTCGTCATTTCGACATAGCAACAAGTGCTACAGAGACCCGAAACTCCATGTTCTCTCTTACTTACGCTTAGTCTCTCGTGATACAATCACAATTAGAGCTAACTAGGAAGGCAACAAAAGGATTATGATGCGACCCTCGTGAGACAATTGTGATTGGAGTTAATTGGGAAAGCACCAACGGGATTGCAAGGTTTTAACTTAGAAGGCAAATTTGGAATTGCAGCGTGACCCAAAGGATACAGTCGCAATTAGAGCAAACTGGGAAGACAATGATGGGATTGCCGCGCACAGACGTGAATGATCAAATTTATGTGTGATATGTGTTCTAGCCTTGTGATTAAGGAAGTTCGGAGACAAATATAGTGCTTGAGGTTAATGATTGGAGCTTTTGAGAAATATGGATCTTCAAGTTTTGAAGGTCTTGGTTGGGCTCATATAAGAAGCTAGCATCTCGACGAAAGCCATAGCCTCAGAACGTGCTTCAATGTATGTGAAACTAAATTTCCCTCCTATTGATTTGAAGCTTGATGGATTGACCACATATCTGAGTTAGTCGCGTCGTGTCGAGACTGCTATAGTAGGGAAAAAACTAGAGGGATATTTGGCTAGGGACAAACCAAGAGTGACAGTGCTGAAGGGGATAAGTGGAGAACCAAACACACCTTAATCTACACCTAGTTACTCAACTCGATAGTTCTGTCAATTGCATCTTCAATAGACGACATTCAAATGGTGAGGCCCATTTGGGCAAAGCTGAAGAAGATTTATGCTGGGACAGAGAAACAGATGAGGGTGTTCCAAATTCAACGTGGGATAGAAGCAGCGATATAGGGTGATAGATTGACTCATGAATACGCCATAGATTTGGAGTGGCCAAGAGCAGATCTTAATCACTTCTTACAGATGTTGATCTATGGTGATATGGAGTCCATGAAATGGGGGATCTTTACACAAATGAAGAATGTAGTTTCTGCCTATTTGACTCGACCTTTGATCAAAGAAGTTCAGTCCCCTTAGCTTAGACTACTATCCATTCACTGGATGATGCCATCGTTCTGATGATACATAAGGAGAGTTACATTAAGCTACACTCTGAGCCGAGTGGACTTCCGAGTGCACGATCAGCTTTGACTGCTTCGAGCTCAGGTATAGTAGGTGTCCAGGGGATGACTCACAAGTGCTACAATTGTAGTGAAGTTGGACATCTAAGTAAAACTTGTCCGAGGCCACCTTAAGAGAGAGAGAGAGAGGTGGGCGTGGATAGGGTCGAGACCATGGTCATGATGGTCGAAAAGGTGAAAAAGGGGCTACCAGACAAATCTGATAGTAGCAAAGAAGGGAGAGACATGTGTGGTCTTTACTAATGAGGACCATGAGTGTGGAATTGTTGAAGAAGCAAAAACAACAAAAGATGGGCTTTAGGATGCTTCTAACCAATCACCATCAAAGGGTAACATTGCCATTTATGCCACTTTGACAAAAATACTTGTGATACACATGCTGTTGTCTCTATTTCCACCACATAATCATCATAATGGATAGTAGATTCTAACATATCTCAACATGTGATAAATACTGCTACAAAGTTTTCTTCATATTCTCCCCTAGCCATACTAGAGAGCATCCAAACAACTGATGATACATCACAACCTGTAGTTGGTAAGGGTATAGTGAGAGGTACCAATTATATGACATTGTCCAATGTTTTGCATGCTTCTTTTCCAGTGAACCTTTTATCCAATAATGTCATTCTTCTCTAACTAGAATGTGTTGTTGCTTTGGATATTTGTAAGGTGTTTTCCAAGAGAAAGGGACATACCAGATACTTGGGATTGGAACATGACATAGTGGACTCTAGTAAATAGACCAGGAGTGGATGGACTCAACTTTGACATTCATGGCAGAGAATACTGGAGTAGGAGAATTTGGGAAGAGTGGAAGATGTGTTAGTGTTACATCACATATACATTTGACACTCTTGTTTTAGTTTACTAAGCCAGTTGTATCATTCTTTATATGAAAAGACAAATAAACAAAAACTTGCTTGTTAACTTGTGAGTTTAGCAAGTTACTAAGAGCTCTTATATAAGTTATGGGAATATGAGTTATGATATTTTTGGTTTCATTCATTCTTTGGGAACCTTGTTCTATAAGTTCTAGGAATGATTATCGATACTCTGAGCCCTTTATTGATTGCTTTTCTCGATTTACTTGGTTATATTTGATGAAAAATAAAGGTGATGTTCTTGCTTGCTTTCAAGACTTCCACAATGCAATTCATACTCAATATGATGCAATAGTAAATGTATTAAAATCTAATAATAGGACAAAATATATCAACAAAAATAATTGGGGAATACTTGTCAGCCCAATGGATACAACATCAAACCACATATTCATACACACCAACATAAAATAAAGTAACAGAGAGAGAATAAACACCTGTTAGAGGTTGCCCGAAGCATGATGATCAAAATGAATATACCAAAACACTTAAGGGGTCAAACAGTTTTGACAGTTGCCCAGTTGATCAATAAGATGCCATCAAGGGTGTTGGATTGGAAATCTTTTTATTAGATTTTGAAAGGAGATAATAACAAGATATTTCCATTGAAGGTGTTTGTATATGTACGTTTTGGGAATGATAACAGACTATCAACAGAGAAGCTGGATCCCAGAGCTGTGAAATGCGTTTGCGGGTGACTCTGCTACCCAAAATGGGTATGTGCTAGAGCCCAATAACAAAAAAAAAGTTTGTGAGCATGGATTTATCATTTAGAGAAATTGAACCGTACTATACCCAAGAGGTGAACTTACCACTCGGTGACTCACCCGATACAAAATATATGGGGCAAGAAAAGGTGAGTAACAATGGTGAAAGAGTTGCAAACGTGAGAGCAATGCTTGTCCCGTGGCGTGGGATGAATTAGTTGAGGAACCGAAAAAATGAAGAGTGAACCCATAGGTGTTGGATTAAGGCTGAAGATGTGCTAAGGGTGCATACATGGAGAAGAAAACAAAATGAACGAACAATGCTTCCAGTGCCACTTGTGCCAGCTAGTTCATTGTCCCAGTCTTTCTCGACTCTTTGAGACACCTACATCATCCACCTCCAATTCAGAACTCCAAG
The DNA here is from genome assembly GCA_002079205.1 of Phalaenopsis hybrid cultivar. Classification (NCBI taxonomy): domain Eukaryota; kingdom Viridiplantae; phylum Streptophyta; class Magnoliopsida; order Asparagales; family Orchidaceae; genus Phalaenopsis; species Phalaenopsis hybrid cultivar. The sequence continues at coordinate 57,968 of JXCR01148730.1, read as the reverse complement.
GTGATACGACTCCTCCTCTCCCTTCTCCTAACTTTAAAGAGGACTTCTCGCAAGGATGCGTGCCATCTTCCCAAACATTTTAGGTGAGAGCATAACATTGCTCACTTTGTTTCATAATCTAACATATCACATTTATATGAAGCACTCATTGCATCTTTATACATCGTATCTATACCGAAGTGTTGGCAGATTACTACGAAGGATCCCAAGTGGAAAGTGGCTATGCATGAATAGTTTAGGGCTCTCAATAAAAAATGAACATGGGAGATAGTTTTACTACCAATGGGGAAGAAAAAAATTGGGTGCAAGTTAATCTTCACAATAAAACAAACTCCAGAAGCGAAGGTAGAGCAATACAAAGAATGACTGGTGGTCGAAGGGTACATTCAGATATATAACATTGACTATGATGAAACCTTTGCATCAGTAGCAAAAATGAGCGCACTGAGATCACTGGTTTCTCTTACAGTAAATGGTGGGTGGAATTACACCAACTCAATGTGAAGTACACATTTCTCTTAGTGAGTTATTGGAGGAGGTATATATGGGTATACCATCAGGATTCAGTACAATCCAGACGATGAGCAATACGTGTAGGCTCAAGAAGTCACTGTATGACTTGAAGTAGTCTCCTCAAGCCTAGTTTGATAAGTTTAGAAATGCTATGACGGGCATGAAATATTAGCAGATCAATGTAGACCATAAGACATTTTTTTGACAACATGAATGTCACAACACTATACTTGCTGTGTATGTATATAACATCATTATCACTGATGATGATAAGATAAATATTGCCCAATTAAAGGTAAGATTGAGAAATGAATTTGAGGTGAAAAATCTTGGACAACTTAGATACTTTCGTAGGATTGAAGTGACTCGTGGTGGTCTTGTACCAAAGAAAATATGTACTAAATCTCCTCACGAAAACATGCATGTTAGGGTACAAACATGCAGTTTCTCTAATTGACCAGAAGGACAAGTTGAGTGCAGAGGCAAAAGAACCGGTTGATCGTGTGAGGTACCAAAGATTGATGGGCTATCTAATCAATGTATGTCAGACTGGCCTCGACATCTCTTTTGCAGTGAGCGTGGTGAGCCACTACATGCATGATCCAAGGAAGGGCCATACGAATGCAATGTATTAGATTTTAAAGCACTTAAAGAGTGCGTCATGGAAGGGGTTGATGTTCAGGAAGAATGAACATGTAGACATTGAAGACTTTTGTGCCGCTGACTAAGCGAGTTGTGCTGATGACAGAAAATCCACCTTAGAAGAGCAAGAAACAATATGTACTAGCAAGGTCAACAATAGAGGCAGAGTACATGGCCATGACCTTAGGAGTTGCCCAGATGATGTGACTGAGAACCTCGTTGGTTGAGCTCAAGATAGACCAAAGAATTCAAATGAAGTAGTGGTGTGACAACAAGTCAACAATCAACATTACCAACAACCCTAAGCAACACGATAGAACCAAGCTTGTGGAGATTCATAGATTCTTCATCATGATAAAGCTGAATAACGGGCTACTGGAGCTAAGCCATGCAACCACTAGGAGAGCAAATGCTTGATTGCCTTACTAAAGGATTTAATTCATTAGATATGTCTAGGTTATGTGGCAAGATAGACTTAGAGGATGTCTTTTGCCCATCTTGAGAGGGAGTGTTGGGAATTGGACCTTATTTAGGGTCCTATTGGTAAAAAGGAAATGTTGAAGAAGTCTAGGGGTTTATTTGTAAAACATTGTAATACCCCATTTAAATCCATGTTATGAATGTACATATTAGAATTCCAGCAATTCTTTAGATTTCGATTTACTCTTTGAGAGAAATTAAGAACGTCGTTGTAGTGAAAATTGGGTAAAAACTCAGCCAGAAAAACTACTTCACAACTCTAGTAATCATGGTACACATACGCATCCCAACATTATACTTCTATCAACAATTTTTCCGGCCTGCAGAAATGACAATTATAGTATTTCTAATGAAATATCATAGATTAATAAAAAATACATGATAAAAAGTTGAATAAATTTATTTTAAACTAAATCTTAGAGGCATCGACATGCCAAAGAATGAGAAACCAGTGAGCAGTAGCAAGAAAAGAAACATTAAACCTGAATAATACTAGTACCTTATTGAAGCTTCAGTTGATCAGCTGGGATGAATTCTAGAGAAACCTGAAATCTAAAACAAATGCTATTTTCTGTTCAGTCTTGTCAAGAATTTCCTCACAGCATTAATCACTGGGAAAGGGTTCTCCAAATGCGCTGCATGGCCACATTCTGGAACTACGACCATTTCACATAAATCTCCTTTACCGTTAACTTCACTGGGACAAGAGTTTTTGATTTCGTTGCGCATCTCCTCTGCGATTCTTCTGAATTTGATATCTTTTTCTCCCACAATGAGTAGAACAGGATTCTTGCAGTGGTTTAGCTCATCCCAAAGTGGCCTGGCAACAGAATGATATTGAGATGCAGAACATGATATAAATGATTCTCAATATGCTTTCTGAAATCCCCCAAATGAGAGAAAAAAAAGGAAAATTGCTCAAAAGATTTTGTTCAATGTTGTTCAAGTAATTAATTGAAAACGTTGCCCAAGTACATACCAACAGGATTTCATTTGTCTTTTGACGAAAGAAAAGAAATCAAGTAACCAAAAGAGAAGAGTCATTTGATACTAGAAACAATGCTGATATTAACACCAACTGCTCGAAACAAATGTATGAAAAAAAATTGGAGGCGTGCCCACCTTTGCCTTCCACTGCTCAAGCCAGTGAGACATTTTGCAAGGGATTTGATATCTTCGTGTTTCTCGCGCTGCTTTACTATTTTATGGAAGAGAGGATGATCCCTTAAGCTGTTGAATAGAGCAGAAATAAAAAGGGGATAAGAAGTTAAACCAGTTGAGGCAATGAAATTTGCCTAGGACAAATTATGACAAGTCGGCACAAGGAAGATTTCGTTCGGTTCACACATCACTCAAAAGTAACTTTTTTTATACCAAAAATAAAAGATTATTATTACATTAATAAGATAAGTTCATGTATAGCCGGTATATGCCAGAAAAAAAAGACAAAAATTATTCATACAAGTTCAATCAAATATGTCCCAAATAGTTGAGTGGATCTAGAACAAGGCTCTAAAGTGTTTCTCATAATTAGTAACCTCATCAAGCAAAAACAAAAGTTTGCATAAAGATCAAAGATGACAACCATTTTCTTGCTCAAGTAATATACACGAATGCAATCATCCACCATAGAACAAAAAAAAAAAAAAAAAAATTGAGACCAAACATAAACATATTACTTTATCTGCCTTTGTCTTGCAACGAGCATAAGTTCATTTATATGCAATAAAAAAAAAGTTCACTGTTATTATCACCTAACAAAATATATGATAAAAGCACCACATAGATTGTAAGATCAATAGTAGAAAACAGTTTCCCACATTAGAAATGAAATATGAGTTGAGTTCTTAAGAAGTGAGCCTTATCCATCAGCCTAAGCTTTTGAGTTGATGGGTGTCCATCTACTAGTTAGTGTATTGGTTTTAACTAATGCCCCCAAAGTTCCAACCTCTTGATAAGTGATATCAGATGCAATAATTTCGCTGGTTTGAATATTTGAAAATATTTGATGATGGATACATAGCATCCACTTGGTAGATGGAGTTAAAAATCTTCCGTCCGGCTGAGTAAGTGATGCAAAGAGGGATATTATTGATATCCATATGAGAGCAAAAGAATAGTCATACATTAGAAGTTTAGTCCTTATATAGTAGCAGTGGACCTTAGCCATTGATAAATGTTCATCTATTAGTGTACTGGACTCGAGATTGTGATGTTCCATTCTACGCACAGTAGTAATGCCAAGTTTTGTTTAGAATCATCATACATGTTGAAGCCCTAATTATCTTGAATTGATACACAATCAAACAATTAGTTTTTCAGAGTCAAAATTCAACCTTGCGCTTCTTGCTTAAGAGATGCTGATTAAGAAAAGTTTCTAGAGAAGTTCGATCAGATTACTTCATTCCTACAATATATCCAGGATGCCAAAAACGATTCATGTACCACACTAACTCACACAAGCTTTAGCATTCCCAAACTTGTCAAAATAGCCTTTAGACACACACAAGGTTGATGGTTGCTACCAAATGTGCTGATATTTATAGATAATCAAGGGGAAAAAAACTATTAAAAGAGTAGACAAACATATTCCTCTTCAATTTCATAGAAAACGATTACAAGATAAATATAGGGGATGACTCCCACATAAAGAAAATAGTAAAATCAATCATAACTTTCCATTGTATTCTTCATGCTTTGTGAGTAGATTTCCTTTACTTTTCTCTTGTGATGAATATGTAGGATGTGTTGAATGCTTCTAGAATTAGATTTTAATACTAATGTGATAATCATTCCTTCTATGCCTCATCTACTTTTTGTAATGGCCATATGAATTATTAAAATTTGTTGTGAACCCATAAAGACTCGGATGAGCTATGACATGAATAACTAGGGAGATCACATTGAACTAATGAGTGAAGAAAAGTTAGTACATAGAGAAATGCAAATAGATAGAGAGATTGGTTTTGATGGATATAACTTTGGGGGTTTCTAGGGTGACGGAAGAAACACTTAATAAGTTAAACCACGCTTCTTCACGCATTCGGTATATGCTCCTTTTTGTCACCAGCCATATTTGAAACTCTTGGTATTTGATCCTACAATCAACTTAGGCAATCACAAGAGAATGATAGCTTTCATATCTTGAAATTCACCAAACCAATTGATATAGTTAGATTTAGCTTTAGACTTAGTGCTGTAATTTAGGAGCAATTATTATAAAAACTATTTTAATTTGCATTTCAAACTAAGACCTTAGCGTAGTAGAATAGAATATCGCTTAAAGAACTCGTGACCTCCTTTCCTATGGGAGTGATAATCTAGACTCAATAGAGTCCTACATTACTGAAACGATACGTATACTTATGTGAAAAACCCCAGTGAGTAATAATAACTAATTTTAAAAACTCAATTAATTAGCAAAGGAGCGGATCAAGTTTCTGGTGCCATTACCAGGACTTACATTATTGTGATAATCGCTGGGGCGGATCAAGTTTCTAGCACCGTTGTCTGGGATGCGAAGGTTAAAAAAATTTTAGGAGAATTTCAGTTGAACCTGTAATACATATATTTGAAAATTGTACTCTTGTTACTTAGCGTGTCTAGTTACTGTGTGTCTATTTAATAGAAAATCTAAAATACAAAAATATTTTTGAGTGTTTGAAGTGCTTGATATCTATCATATTAGTTAAGTCTTTAGAGTTGAATGTGAAGTTTAGGAGCTGCGGACCTTGAATCATACAACTCAGATCTAGAGAGAACTTTTAGGAGGATTAGAAATTAGAAAAGACTCTAAGAATTTGTTGTAGAAATGGTGGATCAACAAATTAATGAAGATTCAGTCCTTGATTATAGTGCTAATGATTAGAACTCTACGATACATTTAGATATTACAGAGTTTCTAATGATACAATTAGATTTAGACTTTTTCTCTTTTACCAGAGGAATAAAGCCAATGTGTGGCTTAATTCATTAGCACCAGGTTCTCGGTTCGATTTAACCAACTTAAACCGCCCAAATTAAGTCATTTTCATGCTATTTTCTTTCCCAACTCCTCACTGATGATATAAGGGCGATCATTAGGAAAACCTTTTCTCCTTGTTTTGAGCTTGATCTCGAGGGTTTGAAGGGTGAAATTCATCTTCAAGAGGTAAATTTCATTACTTTATGCTTGAATTTCCTTTTTCATCCAGGAATTTGAGAAGATTTAGGGGAAACCGCAAAGAAGAGGAAGAGATTGAGGGGAGAGCTGATTTACCTCTTAACTAACATATTGATCGCATTTCTATCATTTGCAAGTTTATTTTTTGCCATAGCTATCGTTGTTCTAATTTTTCATGGCCCCAAAAACATCTTATAACATGGGTAAAGCTTCTATTGACAAGAAGAAGTTCATTAACTCTAAAACTCAGGAGAAGTATAATGAACACTTAGTGTCAAAGAAGCTAATTGCTGAGCGGGGCTTCATTAGCCCCAGAGGTCAAGTTAAAAGCATGATTGTTAGCAGAAATTGGGATGTCCTTTGCTACACCACCGCTATAGCAGTGATTTCTGTGGTGAGGGAGTTTTATGCATATCTCCCCGATGCTTCATCGAATTCAGTATATGTGAGGGAGAAGCGAGTGGCGCCAGACTGACACCTAGGAGCCAGGGTCCAAACGCCTAGGCGCCAGTCTCTTCTCAAATCACGGAAAATAGCCATTTTTGGCACTGTTTTGACACCTGAGGCAGCCAAAATTGCAGAGCCATGATGATGAACCTTCGGGATGAGAAAAGAGGGACTGAAATGCCTCTTTTAACCCTCCTTTAGAAGCTTCTTAGGGATCTAATGAGGGAATCTCAATCAATTGGCGGGGTGAGGTGGTTTAAACGAAGGGAAATCCTCCCCCCCCCCCTCAATCAACGTTTATCGAGCTAATCAGTCTCCCTTTCTCTCACATTCTTCGTCGATAGGTTGAAGGAGTTTGGAGAGGTTTGGGGAGAGCATTTAGAGAAGCTTGGGAGAACCTTGGAGAGCACTTGGAGAAAGCTAGGGGAGCTTCTCCCTCATTTTCCTCTTCTCCTTTAACTCCTTCCTCATCTTCTTCATCTTCCTCCACCTCATTTTTTGAGTGTGCGAGAGGATTTCCATGAGGAAGGGCTCGACAAGCAAGAGAGCAAGGCATCCACTCCCCTAAACTAAAGAAGAGCGTCATCCTAGCTCGGGGAAGGCTCGTCGGAGGATCGCTGGAGCACCGCCAGAACATAGACTTCTCTTCTATTGTTAGGAGAGCTTCATCTAGAACATGAGCGTGAGCTACCGCGATAGTATAACATCCCTAAACCTTCGCGTCTTTCCATCTTAGCTAGCCCTAGGAATAGCTTAAGATTGGCGTTGTGAGTTCAGGCGCTTACATGGGGTGAGCGTGGACGACCGATGTTAGGTGGCGCGGTCACACTCCCTCGGATTGATCGTTGCATTCCTAGAGGAAGTCCTAGGTTAGAATTCTCATGCGTGGCCAAATCTTATGCGGAGCCAAGCGATCCTCCTCTCTGAACCCTAGACCTAAATTCTGGCGGGTTGGAATCACAATCTTCTCTTGCTTTGGCTTTCCCCAACCTTCCTTGGAGGGGTTGAGATGTTTGGACTTTGCAACTTGAAAAAAACTCTGTAGGCAGCTCACTTTGCAAAGTTAGGATGAGTTGTGAAATGGAAAAAGCTTTATAGCTAGCTATTTTCACAACATTGTGGAGAGTCTCCCATTTGAAGACCCGGAGGCGAAACTCCCCACACAACTCGTCGAAGCAGGAGGTGGCTATGCCGCACATACAAGTGCTAAACCTTAGGTGTCTAACGTGTGATTGTTAGCACAAGTGTGGCTTGTCATCGAGCATGATCGTTTGCTTTGAATCATGTCAAGTGTGTCCTGCATGGAGCATCTTGCACTTGCACGTTTCCTCGACCGGCCGCCCCGACAATATTTTTACCTCGACCGGCCGCCCCGACAATATTTTTACCTCGACAGGCTGCCCCGACCTGGTCGGCATCACTCTTGCCTCGACCGGTCGCCCCAATCCAGTTGGCATCACTTCTTCCTCAATCGGTTGCTCCAGCCTAGTCGACATCACTCTTGCCTCGACCGACCGCCCTGGACCAGACGACATCACTTTTGCCTCAACTGACCACCCCAGCAGGTCAATCGACCACTTTAGTCTGACCGGCCGTCCCGGCTTGGTCAACCAATCACTTAGGTCTGATTGGCCGCCCTAGCCTGGTCCATCGATCACTTGCTGGTGAATGTTTTGTATGTGCATGTGTCTGATTGCTTGCTTGTATGATGCACTTTACCTGCATGTGTCTACCATTTGCATGTGTTTAGTCGTTTTTGGGGTAAGGTGTAATTCTTCTCGGTGGCGTTCTATGCCCTAGACTACCAAGCACAATACCTCTTGCCTTATATGTCTTGCAAGTCAGCTTGCATAGTTATTGTCACTTGCTTGAGATGCATTTCGAGTGCCCATTCATACTCATCTCACTTGTATGATTCTCCCAAGTGAGGTTCAACACATCTTTCAGCTCACAGCATTCACGACATACTCATCTGTCTGGCCTCTGCCTCTACGACACATCCACATTTTTTGGTCACTGTCTCCACAACACATCCACCCATTCAAGCCTTTGACTCCAAGGCATGCCCACCCTTTCAAGCCTCTACATCCACAACACACCCATCCGTCGATGTGTTGCCTTCATTACATGCCCACTGTTTCAAGTCACTGCCTCCACGACACACTCATCTGTCGGGCCTCTGCCACCACGACATGCCTAGTCCTTTGGGTCAATGCCTATATGCCACACCGATCTTTCGAGCCGCTACCTTCATGACACGCTCACCCCTCCGGGTCATTACCTCCACAACACACTCATTCATTGGGCCACTGCCTTTATAATGCACCCATCTTCTGGGCCTCTGCCTTCATGATACACCCACCCGTTGGGCCTCTGCCTCCACTACATGCCCACTTCTTCGGGCCTCTGCCTCCATGACACACCTATCCTTTGGGGCTCTATCTCCACGACACGCCCCCATTTCTGAGTCATTGCTTCTACAACACTCACCCCCACCACTTCTATCATACGACTGTTTGCATTTGCATTTGTATGCGTGCATGTATAGCAAGATAAAATATCGGGATTTACACGAGTATAATGTAATCCAAGAGATCTAACTAGTGTTACCTTGCATGTTACGGGCACATATTTAATAACTTTTATTTCAAAGTTAAAAAGAACATATTTTTCTACTTACTACATTCGCCATAATTTTAAAATTATGCATGTAACAAACTAGACCATATATAATACCAAATCTTTTCAAAATCCATCTAATGTGACACCCTTCAGATCCCTTGGATCTTTATAACGGGGCCAGTGTGGCAATCCCATCAAAGTCATACGTACCTGAAAACTTACCCTACACTTAAATACTAGTTAGGACACTTCTCATTAGATGGTGTGCTATGCTAGGATTTAGGATGATATGTGGATTTTTTTTGGATGCCTTCTGACTATTATTCTTTGCTGGATGATTGCTCGTGCTAGCCATACGTCACTTTTGTGCTTTTTGGTGTGCTCGTGTGCTTGATATGTATGATAGTATAGCCGGGTGTTCCTCTACAGAGAACCGTGCTTATATAGATGCACACACACAAATATCATTAGAAGGGAGCAAGTAATGATTTCTAACATTTTGCTTGCAGGTGTCATTCAGCTACCCCGATTAAAAGACACGGCTATTTATATGTTGTATGTTTGTTGGCCTTCCTGCTAACATTGTTTCAGGTAGATCAAATCTTTATTCTCTCATTCAAATGTACTTGATAGAGTCCCTAGGCTGTTTGTATCGGAAATAAGGTATGAGCACGGGTTTCGAAAAGGACGACGCATTGAACCACGTGACAGAGACCAAGAGTGGCGGCTCGAGTCCCGTATCTTGAGTCTGAATTCTTTATTTTTGAATAGGTCTAGGACCAGACATGTATATGCGGAGTTCGACAACATTTCTGCTTTTCCTGAGATATGTTTCTGACCCAACAACACTAGTATCTTTTATATCTTGGAGTGCTCTACCTTTCAGTTGCGTGTTTGCATGCTTTGACTTTCTTTCTTATTTCTTTCTGGTTTATCTTGGATATCACGAAAAAAGCAATTTAAGCTCGCTAAGACCTTAAAATTGTAAATTTTTCTATAAAAAACTTCTAATAAAAGATTCAAGATAAACTAAAACTTATGATTAAAATATTCAAAGTTTTTAAAATCTGTATTTAACTTTCTTACATAGCCTTCAGACCAATTTTAAAACAGGCTGCATTGCACGAGTATAACCCAAGTCATATAATAAGTCATCCTCAATATCTAAGAACCGCTCTAAATAATTATATCATTTGCATGCCCGAGGAGAAATGCTTCATCAACCTGAATGACCCAAGGTTGTCTAGCGTGCCTAGGTCATTAGAAGACTCATCGACCAAGTCGGGTTGTAAGTCCTTTTGTAGGGAGTGTTTTCTAGCTTTGTGGTTGAACATCCCTTTCTTCTCTTTTCCAGCGGCATCCTTGCCATATCGACAAGTATAAGTCCTACCATTTAGAGCTCCACCTGACAGTCATAAAATAGAATTTTGTTCCTCTCACCTTAGAGCTGCTAAGGTCCCCAGTGAACGACGTAATTCACAGATTGCTAAATGAGGATCTCTAGACGTGTTCGGTCGATTGCTTTCACGACCAGATAGACTTAGGGTCTTAGTAGCTTGAGATGACAGGTCCGTTGTAACCTGACACAACTACCTCTACCTTCCAGGGACTACTCCCTTCTTTTGATTACCCCTGTCGAGCCCCGTCGCTCATTTTTCCTTTGTTGGCATCATCTCAAAGACCTGATTGCCAATAAGCTGCCTCCCATTTGAGATACGATGATTTGTTCTTTACCCTTATGACCAGGATGTGCTTTGATATATCGGGATTTCCCGTCGGGATGATTTGGTTATTTTGCAGGCTTTGTATGCCGATGATTACGTTACCCACGCAGGGATCGTGAGAGACTCTCTGCCCCGTGGCTTAGCAGGAGTTTTGAAAGCATCAGGTTATTCCCCTACGACATATCCATCCTTTGATAGCCCTGTGCTACTCGAAACTACTAATATAAGCAAAACTCCTTTGGATCAAGGTATTCTTATACAACCCCCAAGGGATACGTCCCTTTGGGAGCACTCTAGACCTAAGAACAGACAAACATACCAAATCTCTGGTTTTAGGTAGTATACAAAGGTATTCTTCGCGAATATTGGTCTATGATGCTTTCGCCTGATCTTATTTTGACGGACATACTTGACCTTTCCTTAAGAAGTTTATCGCACGTAAGATCTCCATGTTCATTCTCTTGTTTGTTGTCTTTATCATATGTCCGTCTTTCTCGATTCCTCTCTTATCTTGATCATTCATATGATCTGGTAAAATGAAAGTATACGATGAAAGAAAAATTGAAACTACTTAAAAATAAAAAAAAGAAAAGGAATGAAAATAACCCTGATCACAAGATCTTCGCATCCCTCCCACGTTAGTGCTTTGATTGCGATATTTACACATCCCGCTCCTCGTCAGCCATAACACAATTTCATAGTCTTTAGAAACATAAAGAAAATTTAAACCAATACTTTGACATTATTTATTCAAGTCAAGTCCATCGTTGAAATAATTGAGTATATCCTTTTCCTTTGCAACACTGTCATTGCCGATCCTAAACCCGGATGAGAAAAGTGGAGAGTTGTGTTGGGTAGTTGATAACCAATGTAAAACTTGTCGAAAAAATCAAGACAAGAATCCATTTGATCATTGTGTAACTGATAGGGCGTCCCTTGGAAGTACTGTATGGTTTGAATATAGTGAAAAGTGTGCAAGGGCCGCTACACCAACGCCTAGGTGTTGTGTCAAATAAGCAAACGTTCCCACATTACGGACAGACAAGGGTAAAGAAGTTGGTCCATGAAACTAATATTAGGATATGATCTTAGAATATAGATACCCTCACGTGTAAATTAATGAAATTAATTAATATTATGATTCATAGAAACATAAACATCTTATGTGTTCAAGAAACTAAATGAGTTGTTGAAAAGACTAAGAAGATTAATAACTTAGGTTTTAAACTTTGGTATTCAGGTAACAGTTGCATTAGAAATGTTGTATGTGAAATTATAGATAAGAGATTTAAAGATAATATTATAAAATTAATAGAGTTGGAAATAGAAGTATAACACTTAAGATTATTATTGATACTAAGATTTTTAATATTATAAATGTTTATGCTCTTCAAGTAGGTTTAGATATATATTTTAAAGATAAATTCTGGAATGACTTAGAGGACTTAATACAAATGATCTATTGAAATAATTTTTATTGGTAGAGATTTAAATGAACATGTCAGTAGAGTGATGGAAAAGTTTAGAAATATTCATGATGGTCACGATTTTAGAGTGATTAATGAATAAGGTAGAGCTATATTAAATTTCACTTTAGCGTATGATTTTGTTATTGCTAATAATTTTTTCAAAAAAAAGATGAGCATATCATTACTTGTAAAAATGAATATATTAAAACACAAATTAATTATTTTCATATGAGAAGAAGAGATCATCAAGAATGTAAAGATTGAAAGGTAATTCCAAGTGAGATACTCAACATCGATTATTAGTTCTAGATTTTAAGATAAAGAGTTGTAAAATAAAAAACACTAGGAATCATCATCGTAGAATTAGATGAGGGTATCTAAAAAACAAATAAAATAATTTTTATGAGTAAAATTCAAGATTTTAAAATTTGGAATGTACATGAAGAAACAAATTCTATGTGGGTTAAAGTAACAAACACACTTTTAAACAAGTGACAAAAGTTTTACTTAGATAATCAAAAGAAAAGTTTTTATAAATAGAAATAATTGGTGATGGAATAATAATGTATAGGAAAAGATAAAATATATGAAGTTATGTTATAAAAATTGATTTAAATGTAAGAGTTTAGAAAATTGAGAAAAATATCAAACGACCTTTAGGGAGTTTAAGAGAACAATCTGTGACGCTAAAAATTCTACTTTTAGTGAAGTTTATAATAGATTAGATACTAAGGACACTGAAAAATAAATGTATAAACTAGAAAAACAAAGAGAAAAGAGAAGTAAAGATTTAACTTAAGTAAAGTGTATTAAATATGAAAATCAAAAGGTACTTTTTGTAGAAAAAGATGTTCATAATAGATGGCTGACTTATTTTGATAAATTATTTAATGAAGTTTCGGAAAATACGATCGATCTTAGTGATCTTAATATCATAAATAATAATAAAATGTTTCATTTTTACCATCACATTAATAAAAAAGAAATTGAGGAGACATTAAAGAAAAGCTAGGGTGAAAAGTCTGTAGGACCTGATAATATCCCAATTGAATTGTGTAAATACTTATGAAATTTGAGATTTTCTTGACTTACTAAACTCTTTAATAATATCTTAAAAACTAAAAAGATGGCGGCGAAGTGGATGAGGAGTATTTTGGTCCCCATTTTTAAGAATAAAGGGGATGCACAAAATTGTGCAAATTATGGAGGAATTAAGTTGATGTGTCATACTTTAAAATTATGGAAGAGAATAATTAAACATAGGTTAAGACGTATTACAAAGATTTCTCATAATGAATTTGAATTTATGCCGTGCAGATCTACTACGGAAGCTATACATTTAGAGAGGTTTATGGAGAAGCTAAGAGAGAACAAAAAAGATCTACATATAATTTTTATTAATTTAGAAAAAAACTTACGATAAGGTTCCAAGAGATGTCCTTTGGAGAGTTCTTGAGAAGAAAGATGTTGATATGACTTATATTCAAGTCATTAAAGATATGTATATAAGAGCTGTTACTTGTGTCTGAATAGGAGGATTGACTAAATATTTTCCTATTTCTGTTGGTTTACACCAGGGATCGACTTTAAGCTCATATCATTTTGCTTTAGTTATGGATGATTTTACTGGCCACTTATAGGAGGATGTACCTTGGTGCATGCTTTTTGCTGATGATATCCTTCCCGTGGGTAATACGAGAGAAAAAGCTTTGGAAAAACTTGAATTATGGAGGTCCACCTTGGAGTCTAAAAGCCTTTGTTTGAGTAGAACTAAAATTGAATACATGGAATGTACTTTTAGTAATATCTCTAGTGACAGAAATGTACCTATGGGTGATCGAATTATGAAAAGGTGTGAATGCTTTAGATATGTCGGGTCTCTTGTTCAAAATGATCGCGATATTGATGGGGATGTTATTAGTAGAATTCAAGTTGGTAGGTTGGAGTGCAGAAATGCTTCAGGCCTATTGTGTGCTAGAAAAGTACCGATTAGACTGAAAGGAAAATTTTATAAGATGATGGTGAGACCTGCAATGCGTTATGGTGTTGAATGTTGGTCTTTAAAAGAGAAGCATAAAACTAAGTTACGTGTTGGGGAGATAAGAATGATTAGGTGGATGAGTGACTTTACACTTAGAGACAAAATGCGAAATGAATATATCCGTGATAAGTATGTTTGTGACAAACAAAATTAGAGAGAGTTGTCTTAGTTGGTTTGGTCACATTAAACATCGACTATCTGATGATCCAATTAGAAGAGTAGATGTTTTAGACTCGACTTATGTTAAGAAAAGAAGAGGTAAACCTAGAAAGACTTGGGGATATTGTCTAAGAAATGATCTTAATTTATTAGAATTAAATGAAAATATGGCACTAAATAAGACGCAATGGAGAAAAAGAATTCATGTAGCCGACCCACTTAGTGGGATAAAGGTTTTATTGTTGTTGTTGTTGTTATTGTTGTATCCTTTTCCTTAGCATTGCTAATCATTCTCCTCGTGATCAATTTCTAAAAATCACAATAAGAAGAATAGAAATTAACTTGACATTGATGATTAGTAGTAATTTTATTAATGGACAATAAGTTGCGTGATAGATTAGGAAGATGGAGAATATCATGAAGGTTAGGAACGTTGAGAGTTTGACAATTCTTATCTCGATAATTACCAAGAGGGAACTATCGATAATTTTGACCTTTTTATTGCATACACAAAGTCTATAGAAGGAAAACATTTTAGAACGAGTCATGTGCCAGTTGAGATATCCAAGAATAAGAAAAATTAGAAATAACACATAACAAAACAATGGTTAAAGATTTAAGACAGAGTCAAGGACAATTTTGGAGATTGAAACAATTTGTGCAAGTGCTCTAATTGCCCTTTGATGAAAGTGATAACAATCGAGTTAATAGGATGCCTTTGAGTTTCTACAGCAATGGCTTGATAAGCTCGACCTTCAAGCTTGGATTTTGATTTCTATTTGCAGGTTTACCATGAAGTTTTCAAAATGTTTATTTCATGTGCTATTATTTTTTGCAAATGATCACATCATGATTTCTTATGCCCTCCTTTGTCAGTGTCGACCCCTTTTAACATAAGAGTTGAGTTTCTTGTTCAACGTTACAAGAAGATTAAAAGTTGCACAACATATTTTTTCTCCTTGCGTCTTCCCGCCTAACAACAAAAAAAACTTCTCGAATAGAGGGCAGGGGTTTCTTACCAAGAATGCAACCTTGACCTTCGTCAAAACTCCGATTGAAGCCGTCATTTTCTTCTCTTCTTGTGACAAGCATAATCATTTGAATTTTCCCAAATATCATCATAACAGTAATCAAGTTTCTACCATAATGTTATGAACTCATAAGACATAGTAACATCCATGTCATTTTGTTTTGATCTCCAAAGTCGGGCTTTCAGTTAAAACTTTGGGAAAATTTCTTCATGTCTATATAGAGATTTCGAACAACCTCCAATGTATCTCAAGCTGTGGCAAATAAAAGATGTGGCATTTTTATGGTTGATAAGGCAAGCCATAACCAAAGAATTTTCGGACTACTATTTTTTCAGATTAGGATCTCCAACAATAGGTTTTGATTTTTCCCTGTTAAATACCCAATTTTCATGTCTCGTTGATCGCTAGTATATTATGGATTGAGCCCACTCTAAGTAGTCGTGCCCATTGAGTTTTATAACTGTGAGATAAGGAGGTGAGTTTTGAGAATAATATTCCGCCCATACAACCATGAGAGTAACTATAGGGTGAGGTGATGTGGTTTCGAAATTACTAGAGCCATTTGATGTGTTAGGATTTCTATGGACCCCAGACAAAATTGCTGACTTATACATCCTCAGAATATGAGACAAGTAGAATGCATGAATGAAGAAGAAAGACGCTGTGTAATCGATTTTTGAGATATTGGAAAAAAATTTTCACGACTTAAATTGTACCTCCATTTTTGTACCCCTCAGATTTCAATTGAAAAAAAAAATTATAAATTCTACACGAATTATGAATTGATTGAGAGAAATAAAAATTTGAAGTTATAAGTTTAATTAATACAATTACATCATTAAATTATTAATCTTGCATGGTTACTATTCCCACCGACATTACCCCATGCGTTATAACTTTGGATGGCGTCGAATGAGGGAAAGCACCATTTCTTATCATTCAAACCCTCTCCCCTTCTCGGTTTCGTCGCACATCTCTCCTCCCCTCCGCCTCTCCTCTCACGTGATCCCCTTTCCTCTATCCCAGTACTTTCTCGTGGGACAGAAGCAACAGGGAGCTGCTGGCCTTGCTACAGGGCAAGCGCCTCGAACTAGCAGGGAGGCGAGTGGCACAGAGGAAGCCGCAGGATGCAATTTAGGGCTCCGAGACAAGTGTGAATCCCTATTTCACGCTATTTGAGACATTTCTTTTCTTCCTCACACTTTCATTTTGAGCTTTGCCTTGTTTTCCGTACCTTTTCCTTTCTAATAACCGTCGGAGGCGCTGATTGTGTGTCAGAAGCGTCAAACTTCTTTTGTGAGCTTCCAAAAGGGTTCTAGCACAATAACAACATATAAGTGTGGTCGGAGGTGATAGAAAATAAATTTGGCAGCTTTGAAGAAGGATTGGTTACTAAGAAAGCTATTTAAGATATGTTTTCACAAATCAATGATCTCTTAAGCTAAATTACATGATGAACTAATATATTATGAATTTCTAAGTAGTTTAAAATTTCAGAATGGTTACGTGATCAGCAAATTCGAGTCAAGCGTGCAGAAAATTGTCATAGGTCGAATCAGTTAAAATTCAAGTAAATTAATCCGAAGCAAAGAAGATTGATTCGATCAATAGAAATTGCTTAAATCTTAAAATTTAAATATTATGTTTTATAGATTATTAAACTCAACTTAAAAGTCACAGCAGTCTTTAGCTAAATATCAAAGATTAAGATTTTAGCGTGGCAACTGGGGTGAGTAATTACATTTTTATGAATGCATGTTTATATTTATTTTAGAATAAATGTTTAACTCTATGTATGCTCTAATTTAGTTAAATTCTTCATATTGGTATATAGAACATATATGCATGCCAGAAAATATATACNTTCGGACTACTATTTTTTCAGATTAGGATCTCCAACAATAGGTTTTGATTTTTCCCAGTTAAATACGCAATTTTCATGCCTCGTTGATCGCTAGTATATTATGGATTGAGCCCACTCTAGGTATTCAAGCCCATTGAGTTTTATAACTGTGAGATAAGGAGGTGAATTTTGAGAATAATATTTGACCGATACAGCCATGAGAGCAACTATAGGGTGAGGTGATGTGGTTTCGAAATTACTAGGGTAATTTGATATGTTAGGATTTCTATGGACCCTTAACAACAATGATGACTTATACATCCTCAGAATCTGAGACAAGCAGAATGCATGAATGAAGAAGAAAGACGCTCTGATTTTGGTATTGCAACAACCTGCAATAATAATCGATTTTTGAGATATCGGAAAAAAATTTTCACGACTTAAATTGTATCTCCATTTTCGTACCCCTCAAATTTCAATTGAAATTTTTTTTTTTATAAAATTGTACACGAAAACTCCATATAAAGCATTATTCTTTAATTATGAATTGACTGAGAGAAATAAAAATTTGAAGTTATAATTTTAATTAATACAATTACACAATTAAATTATTAATCTTGCATGGTTAATATTCCCACCGACATTACCCCATGCGTTATAACTTTGGATGGCGTCGAATGAGGGAAATCACCATTTCTTATCATTCAAACCCTCTCCCCTTCTCGGTTTCGTCGCACATCTCTCCTCCCCTCCGCCTCTCCTCTCACGTGATCCCCTTTCCTCTATCCCAGTACTTTCTCGTAGGACAGAAGCAACAGAGAGCTGCGGGCCTTGCTACAGGGCAAGCGCCTCGAACTAGCAGAGACGCGAGTGGCACAGAGGAAGCCGCAAGATGCAATTTAGGGCTCCGAGACAAATTCTGCAAGTGTGAATCCCTATTTCATGCTATTTGAGGCATTTTTTTTCTTCCTCACATTTTCATTTTGAGTTTTACCTCGTTTTCCTTGTCTTTTCCTTTCTAATAACCGTCAGAGGCGCTGATTGTGTGTCGGAAGCGTCAAACTTCTTTTGTGAGCTTCCAAAAGGGTTCTAGCACAATAGCAGCATAAAAGTGTGGTCAGAGGTGATAGAAAACAAATTTGGCAGCTTTGAAGAAGGATTGGTCACCGATAAAGCTATTTAAGGTATGTTTTCAGAAATCAATGATCTCTTAAGCTAAATTACATAATGAACTAATATATTATTAATTTCTAATTCGTTTAAAATTTCAGAATAGTTACGTGAGACAACATGTTCGAGTCAAGAGTGCGGAAAATCGTCGTAGGTCGAATCAGTTAAAATTCAAGTAAATTAATCCTAAGCTAAGAAGATTGATTTGATCAATAGAAATTACTTAAATTTTAAAATTTAAATATTATGTTTTATAGATTATTAAGCTCAACTTAAAAGTCACAACAACCTCTAGCTAGATATCAAAGATTAAGATTTTAGTCTGGCAACTGGGGTGAGTAATCACATTTTTATGAATGCATGTTTATATTTATTTTAGAATGAATGTTTGACTCTATGTATGCTCTAGTTTAGTTAAATTCTTCATATTGGTATATAAAACATATATGCATGCCAAAAAAGATATACAAGATATGTATGAAAGAAATGCATGAGTGGCATGGTATGTATGATATTAAAGATAAATAAGATATGAATAACATGATAGAAAAAAAATATGAATGATAGAAAAGATATACTTAGGATAAGAGGTATGCATGATATAAAATAAGAATGATAGAAAAGATCTACTTGGGATAAAAGATATGCATGATATAAAAGTTATGAATGATGAATAGTGGCATAACAAAGTAAAGATACATATTAGTAGTTACATAAAAATATCTCAGAATAATGTATGTTATAAAAAATGAAATAGCTTTTATGTGAATATTTGTATGTGCATGTTCAGAGAAGTATTTCATTGCCTAATGGTATAGACAGGGTACGTCAGCATACCCGCACATGTAGAGTTTTTCTACCACCCCAGACAATTGTGATGTTTAGTTCACTAACCATTGTGACAACGAGTTAATATCGACCAGAGAGAGTAAACCAGAGCTTACCTCCCCAGACAATTGTAATGTTTACATTACTAACCGTTGTGCCGACAAGGTGATATTGGTATCGGCCAGGGACAGGTAAGGAACTTTCTACGTTAGACAATTGTGATGTGTAAATCGCTAACCGTTGTACCGACGGAAGCCGATGAGGCAATATCGACCAAGATTAGTTTTGTCGACGATGATCCTCACAAAGACAGATGTGTATGTAAAGTATAAAGTAAAAATAAAGTTAAAATAAATGCTTATAGAAGATTGAGTATATTCATTTAGAAAAATCATTGATACATGCATTAACATATATCATATTGTTTATAAATATATATATATCAAATTGCTTATAAAATATAAAAGACCAAGATATTATAAGATTTCTTATAGACTCGCATACATATTGAATTCTTTTTTTTATTATTGTAGTTTAGACGTGTGATTATTTCTGGGCTATTTTTAGATAACTCGTTATGTTTTTTTAATATTATTTTTAAGTTTTAAACATTTGAACAATATGAATAGAAAATGAGCAAATATATACAAGAAATGAAAATAACAAACATAAATACGCAAATTTCTACTTGTAAATTTTAATTGATTTCTTCATCTACTATTTGAAGATTGCATTGTTAGTAATAAAATTAGAATAGCAGATAATTGATTTACATCGTCCGACCATCCGTTTTCGTCTTGGTTAACTCAAACCCCGACTAGGTCGTAACACCTACAATCGACGTAAGAGAAAGTGGGAGTTTAATTACAGAAGCAGCCGTGTGGAATGGAGAAAAATCGCAAGAGTAGATCTTGCAGGCAAAACTTGCAGACAAACGTTCAAGTCAAATATCCCAGATGACACAAGAGAAAAGTCGCAAGAGGCCCAGCAGAACTCGCAGACCAAACTCTTAGACAGACGTTCAAGCTCTAGCATAGTGCGTAATGATCATGGGTAAAAGTAGAGCAAAGTGGAACTCTTAGACAGAGGTTTCAAATGCAATTTTAAGAGCAATTCGTGGCTCTGATACCATGTAGGTTCGCAAGGTAGAATATAAATTATTCCTCTTCAATATACAAAATGATTACAAGATAAATAGAGGGGGATGAATTTTACATTAGAAGAATTATAAAAACAACCATAAGCCCCAATGATAAAAGAAGGAAACAGAAACTATGACATACTAATAGTGCTACAGTCTAGAAATAAAAAATACCTAACAAAAAAATATACTAAAATAAAAACTTTCTAAAAATCCAACATAAATTTTAAAATGTTGAGCTTTATTTCTTTTGTTCCTTGTTCACAACAATATTTTGATTTGGCCCTCATGGAAACCATGAACACTTTCCCATAAAATTTTTTATTATAAAACAAAGTTACTATTTTAATGGCTACTTGTTGGATGGTAACTGAAAATAAAATACCGTCGAAATAACTACGGAAAAACCAGAAAAAAAAAAACCATCACTGGAACTAGCCATTGGAAAATAGATTCCCTAATGCCTGTTATAGCCCTCATAGTCTAAAGATTTTCATTCCTTTAATAGTAACCTAATAAATCTTCTTATTTTCATTGCCAGATATCCTTTTATTTTCTGGACTTTCTTCTAAGCAGTATATGCATAACCTTCTATCCCAGCCGATTCCCCGCCGATCCTGAATGCTCAATGGAACCGGCCAACTTTGTTCTTGCACCCATCCATTACGTACTATTTTGAGGAGGATCTTTTCTAATATTAATTTAAATATGAGTACAGACAGGATAATTTTGTTTGTTTTTTCTAGCTACTTACATATATTTCAGAATTATTAATAGTAGAGTAATTTATAAATTGAAATCATAGCATTCGTTCTCAAATAAAAATAAAATCAGCAATGTCATTCAACAAGAACAAATAACCAGACAAAATTTTTACCAAACTACATAATTTCGTTTTACTTTTCATGCATTATGAACTACACAAATAGCATAGCCTATTTTTACTAACAATAGTTTGCTGACATTAGATTTTAAACCTGCTTTATCAACATCAGAAATAGAAAAAACTGGCCCTAAGATTGAAGGACTAACTAAAAAACTTAAGAGTTAATGTAAGTGTCAAGTTTCCCAGAATTTGTTTCTATAGTTGTTGACTTGTGAACTGGTCAAGATCATTTTTATGATGATTTTAGAATGAAACACCACCTTTCCAAGGCACGTCTTATTAGTCTCACATATATTACAAAGTCTTTCGCTTTGCTCTGAAAGATGACTTTCAAACCATTGACATCAAACTAGCATTGCCACCAAATAGTCAATAGGACATGCTAAAGTAAAATTCACATAAGCAAGAAGACTAGTTACACCTCTAGTTTAGAAATTATAACATGTTTTTTCCATCTTTTTTTTTAATCCTTAAAATGGTGAATTTTGCATTAATCAATAACACTAAATATATTACGGCATATGAAGATGTAAACATTAAACATTATAATACAACAATGGGCAGACAGCAGTTACGTATCAATATAAAGCTTATTTGGATCAGGCATTGCAACATGGCATAATTAGAGACATCAACCAAGTTATGGTGCAGTAATCAACAATAAAGTACCGTAAAGCAACACAAAGGAATAATAGATTGCGAGGAATTAGACAGCTGGAGTATATTCACTGTAAAAGTAACAATTGTTTCAAATTGCCAGCTGTTGAAAATTACCTTTTCCATAGGCCGCCTGCATACCATGTCTCCAGGAAATTGTGAAGTCCATGAAATAATAGGTAAGAAGCCTTTGCGTCATCTTGAGATAAGCGAATCCTCCGAGTATTTTCATCCCTCAAACCCGGACTTCCTGATATTAAGATAGCTCCATCTATCTGCGAAGAAACTTTAGAGCAGGTAAATAAGTTATTAGGTAGATTCTTAGATCAATACCTTTTCACAGTACTTCAGAGACATGTACAATGCAATTCTTCCTCCCATTGAGTATCCAACCAGAGCAACCCTTCCAGTTGTAGTGCTACAAATCAACTTCAGTAACATTTCAGCCACCGCTTCAATTGATAGATAAGGTTCTTGTTTCGAATTTTTCTTATGCTGCTGAGCGCAAGATTCTCCATGCCCTGGAAGGTCAATAGAGATGCATCTTGTAGTAGTAGATAAAGCTTTCATCAACGGAATCCAATCTTGGCTGCTACCGAGAAAGCCATGAAGAAAGATAACAATCTTACCCTACACGAGTAATGTTTGTCTTAGTAAGATTAAACGAGGGAAGTTTTACGCTAAAAAGTCTACTGATCAGAGATTTACAAAAAATGGAAATCAATGAAGGCAGTAGAAAGGGATGTTATAATACCTGCATATAACTTGAAAATTTATGAATTTAATTGTTTGAATGAATGTTTTGCCATTAAGATATGTGCAATGGTTTAATTTTGATTTTTTTTCCAAGTACTGCCTGTCCACTTGCATATACATATTACAGATTCGGTGGCAGAATCTTCTTACACATATTATGAAATCATAGTTTTACCATTATATGGGTTGAAGCTTTATGTAGTGAGCCTCACAAATATCATTTCCCCTCGTAATAAATAAGAAAGGTGAGGTAATTCATTTTCATCATCCAAGTTCAAATGAGTTCAAACTGAGGGTTCGAAAGAGTTGTAAGGATGCAAAAGAAGTGAAAGAGAGCAGTGCGAAAGGGAATGCAAGCAGACAGGTGAGGGATCGGTTTAACTTGTGTCTTTTCTAAGCAATTTTAACATTCACGACATGTCCTCACAATCTATTTTGCAAAACAGGCAATGATTTGGTTATCTTAATTATTGTTGAAATGTCGCCAAACTTAACATGATTTCGCATTTTTCATCGTGTTTGATCAAATTGATATTGGCAATCATTTCTTAGTAAATCTAATGTTTCAAACATAACAATGCAATTTGTTTCATAAAATAAGTGACATCTAGATGACCTTAATTTATGCGATACTTTTTAAACTGAATTTGTGCAATAACATGTCTGTCCTTCATGCTATTATCACATTAGATTGAAAGAAGGTGCAGCAGACATGAAGATCAACATGTGGTAGCTGAGTGTACAAAGTAAAGGCAAAACACATCCTTGCAAGACATTCTTATTTTATTTGTTTTTCAAAATATCTTGTAACAAGTTGAATGGCATCTTATNAGTTTGCTGACATTAGATTCTAAACCTGCTTTATCAACATCAGAAATAGAAAAAACTGGCCCTAAGATTGGAGGACTAACTAAAAAGCTTAAAGACTTAATGTAGGTGTCAAGTTTCCCAGAATTTGTTTCTATAGTCGTTGACTTGTGAACTGGTCAAGATCATTTTTATGATGATTTTAGAATGAAACACCACCTTTCCAAGGCACGTCTTATTAGTCTCACATATATTACAAAGTCTTTCGCTTTGCTCTGAAAGATGACTTTCAAACCATTGACATCAAACTAGCATTGCCACCAAATAGTCAATAGGACATGCTAAAGTAAAATTCACATGACCAAAAAAACTAGTTACACCTCTAGTTTAGAAATTATAACATGTTTTTTCCATCTTTTTTTTTTAATCTTTAAAATGTTGAATTTTGCATTAATCAATAATACTAAATATATTACGACATATGAAGATGTAAACATTAAACATTATAATACAGCAATGGGCAGACAGCAGTTACANTCAGATGCAATAATTTCGCTGGGTTGAATATTTGAAAATATTTGATGATGGATACATAGCATCCATTTGGTAGATGGTGTTAAAAATCTTCCGTCCGTCTGAGTAAAATTTTCAAGTGATGCAAAAAGGGATATTATTGATATCCATATGAGAGCAAGAGAATAGTCATACATTAGAAGTTTAGTCCTTAAATAGTATTGGTGGACCTTAGCCATTGATAAATGTTCATCTATTAGTGTACTGGACTCGAGATTGTGATGTTCCATTCTACGCACAGTAGTAATGCCAAGTTTTGTTTAGAATCATCATACATGTTGAAGCCCTAATTATCTTGAATTGATACACAATCAAACAATTAGTTTTTCAGAGTCAAAATTCAACCTTGCGCTTCTTGCTTAAGAGATGCTGATTAAGAAAAGTTACTGGAGAACTTCGATCAGATTACTTCATTACTACAATATATCCAGGATGCCAAAAACGATTCATGTACTATACTGTAACTCCCAAACTTGTCAAAATAGCCTTTAGACACACACAAGGTTGATAGTTGCTACTAAATGTGTTGATATTTCTAGATAAACAAGGGGAAAAATAAACTATAAAAAGAGTAGACAAACATATTCCTCTTCAATTTCATAAAAAACGATTACAAGATAAATATAGGAGATGACTCCCACATTAAGAAAATAGTAAAATCAGCCATAACTTTCCATTGTATTCTTCATGCTTTGTGAGTAGATTTCCTTTACTTTTCTCTTGTGATGAATATGTAGGATTTGTAGGATGTGTTGAATGCTTCTAGAATTAGATTTTAATACTAATGTGATAATCATTCCATCTATGCCTCATCTACTTTTTGTAATGGCCATACGAATTATTAAAATTTGTTGTGAAGCCATAAAGACTCGGATGAGCTATGACATGAACAACTAGGGAGATCACATTGAACCAATAGGTGAAGAAAAGTTACTCCATAGAGAAATGCAAATAGATAGGGAGATTGGTTTTGATGGGTATAACTTGGGGGTTTCTAGGGTGACAGGAAGAAACACTTAATAAGTTAAACCACACTTCTTCACGCATTCGGTATATGCTCCTTTTTGTCACTAGCTATATTTGCAACTCTTGATATTTGATCCTACAATCAACTCAGGCAATCACAAGAGACGGATAGCTTTCATAACTTGAAATTCACCAAACCAATTGAAATAGTTAGATTTAGCTTTGGACTTAGTGCTATAATTTAGGACTAATTATTATAAAAACTATTTTAAGTTGCATTTCAAACTAAGACCTTAGCGTAGTAGACTAGAATATCGCTTAAAGAACTCGTCACCTCCTTTTCTGTGGGAGTGACAATCCGGACTCAATAGAGTCCTACATTTCTGAAACGATACATATACTTATGTGAGAAACCCCAGTGAATAATAATAACTAATTTTAAAAACTCAATTAATTAGCAAGGGAGCGGATCAAGTTTCCGGTGCCATTACCAGGACTTATATTATTGTGATAATCGCTTGGGCGAATCAAATTTCTAGCGCCGTTGTTGGGGATGCAATGGTTAAAAAAATTTTAGGAGAACTTTAGTTGAACCTGTAATACATAGATTTGAAAATTGTACTGTTGTTACTTAGCGTGTCTAGTTACTGTGTGTCTATTTAATAAAAAATCTAAAATTCAAAAATATTTTTGAGTGTTTGAAGTGCTTGATATCTATCATATTAGTTAAGTCTTTAGAGTTGAATGCGAAGTTTATGAGCTGCAAACCTTGAACCATACGACTTAGATCTAGAGAGAACTTTTAGGAAGATTAGAAAATAGAAAAGACTCTAAGAATTTGTTGTAGAAATGGTGGATCAACAAATTAATGAAGCTTCAGTCCTTGATTATAGTGCTAATGATTAGAACTCTACGATACATTTAGGTATTACGGAGTTTCTAATAATGCTTAGATTTAGACTTTTTCTCTTTTCCCAGTGGAATAAAGCCAATGTGTGGCTTAATTCATTAACACCGGGTTCTCGGTTCTATTAATGTTGTAAAATTCATAGAGTTGGAAATAGAAGTATAGCCCTTAAGATTATTGTTGATACTAAGATTTTTAATATTATAAATGTTTATGCTCTTCAGGTAGGTTTAGATATATATTCTAAAGATAAATTCTGGAATGACTTAGAGAATTTAATACAAATGATCTCTTAAAGAAGAATTTTATTGGAGGAGATTTAAATAGACATGTCAGTAGAGTGATGGAAAAGTTTAGAAATATTCATGATGGTTACGGTTTTAGAGTGATTAATGAAGAAGGTAGAGCTATATTAGAATTCGCTTTAGCATATGATTTTGTTATTGCTAATATTTTTTTCAAAAAAAAAGATGAGCATATCCTTACTTATAAAAATGGATCTAATAAAACACAAATTAATTATTTTCTTATAAGAAGAAGAGATCGTCAAGAATGTAAAGATTGAAAGGTAATTCCAAGTGAGAATTTAAGTACTCAATATCGATTATTAGTTCTAGATTTTAAGATAAAGAGTTAGTAAAATAAAAAACACGAGGAATCATCGTCGTAGAATTAGATGAGGGTACCTATAAGACAAATAAAATAATTTTTATGAGTAAAATTCAAGATTTTAAAATTTGGAATGTACATGAAGAAACAAATTTTATGTGGGTTAAAGTAACAAACACATTGTTAAACAAGTGATAAAATTTTTACTTAGATAATCAAAAGAAAAGTTTTTATAAATAAAAATAGTTGGTGATAGAATAATAATATACAAGAAAAGATAAAATATATGAAGTTATGTTATAAAAATTGGTTTAAATATAAAAGTTTAGAGAATTGAGAAAAATACCAAATGACCTTTAGGGAGTTTAAGAGAATAATCTGTGATGCTAAAAATTCTGCTTTTAGTGAAGTTTATAATAGATTATATAATAATGAGGCTGGAAAATAAATGTATAAACTAGCAAAACAAAGAGAAAAGAGAAGTAAAGATTTAACTTAAGTAAAGTGTATTAAATATGAAAATCAAAAGGTACTTTTCCTAGAAAAAGATGTTTATAATAGGTGGGTGGCTTATTTTGATAAACTATTTAATGAAGTTTCGAAAAATACGATCGATTTTAGTGATCTTAATATCATAAACAATAATAAAATGTTTCATTTTTACCATCACATTAATAAAAAAGAAATTGACAAGGCATTAAAGAAAATCAAGGGTGAAAAGTCTATAGGACCTGATAATATCCCAATTGAATTGTGTAAATACTTACGAGATTTGGGAGTTTTCTTGACTTACTAAACTCTTTAATAATATCTTAAAAACTAAAAAGATGGCGGATAAGTGGATGAGGAGTATTTTGGTCCCCATTTTTAAGAATAAAGGGGATGCACAAAATTGTGCAAATTATGGAGGAATTAAGTTGATGTGTCATACTTTAAAATTATGGAAGAGAATAATTAAACATAGGTTAAGACGTATTACAAAGATTTCTCATAATGAATTTGAATTTATGCCGTGCAAGTCTACTACGGAAGCTATACATTTAGAGAGGTTTATGGAGAAGCTAAGAAAGAAAAAAAAAGATCTACATATAATTTTTATTAATTTTGAAAAAACTTACGACAAGGTTCCAAGAGATGTCCTTTGGAGAGCTCTTGAGAAAAAAGGTGTTAATATGACTTATATTCAAGTCATTAAAGATATGTATATAAGAGCTGTTACTTGTGTCTGAATTGGAGTATTGACCAAATATTTTCCTATTTCTGTTGGTTCACACCAGGGATCGGCTTTAAGCTCATATCATTTTGCTTTAGTTATGGATGGTTTTACTGGCCACTTATAGGAGGATGTACCTTGGTGCATGCTTTTTGCTGATGATATCCTTCCCGTGGATAAGACGAGAGAAAAAGCTTTGGAAAAACTTGAATTATGGAGGTCTACCTTGAAGTCTAAAAGCCTTCGTTTGAGTAGAACTAAAACTGAATACATGGAATGTAATTTTAGCAATAGCTCTAGTGACAGAAATGTATCTATGGGTGATCAAATTATGAAAAGGTGTGAATACTTTAGATATGTTGGATCTCTTGTTCAAAGTGATGGTGATATTGATGGAGATGTTATTAGTAGAATTCAAGTTGGTTGGTTGGAGTGCAGAAATGCTTCGGGCCATTGTGTGATAGAAAAGTACCGATTAGACTGAAAGGAAAATTTTATAAGATGGTGGTGAGACCTGCAATGCGTAATGGCGCTGAATGTTGGTCTTTAAAAGAGAGGCATAAAACTAAGTTAGGTGTTGGGGAGATGAGAATGATTAGGTGGATGAGTGACTTTACACTTAGAGGCAAAATGCAAAATGAATATATCCGTGATAGGTATGTTTGTGACAAACAAAATTAGAGAGAGTCGTCTTAGTTGGTTTGGTCACATTAAACGTTAACTATCTGATGATCCAATTAGAAGAGTAGATGTTTTAGACTCGACTTATGTTAAGAAAAGCAGAGGTAGACCTAAAAAGACTTAGGGATATTGTCTAAGAAATGAACTTAATTTATTATAATTAAATGAAAATATGACACTAAATAAGACACAATGGAGAAAAAGGATTCATGTAGCCAACCCCACTTAGTGGGATAAAGGTTTTATTGCTGCTGTTGTTGTTATTGTTGTATCCTTTTCCTTAGCATTGCTAATCATTCTCCTCGTGATCAATTTCTAAAACTCACAATAAGAAGAATAGAAATTAACTTGACATTGATGATTAGTAGTAATTTTATTAATGAACAATAAGTTGCGTGATAGATTAGGAAGATGGAGAATATCATGAAGGTTAGCAACGTTGAGAGTTTGACAATTCTTATCTCGATAATTATCAAGAGGGAACCATCGATAATTTTGACCTCTTTATTGCATACACAAGGTCTATAGGAGGAAAACATTTTAGAACAAGTCATGTGCCAGCTGAGATATCCAAGAATAAGAAAAATTAGAAATAACACATAACAAAACAATGGTTAAAGATTTAAGATGGAGTCGAGGACAATTTTGGAGATTGAAACAATTTGTGCAGGTGCTCTAAGTGCCCTTTGATGAAAGTGACAACAATCGAGTTAATAGGAGGCTTTTGAGTTTCTACAGTAAGGGCTTGATAAGCTCGACCTTCAAGCTTGCATTTTGATTTCTATTTGCAGGTTTACCATGAAATTTTCAAAATGTTTATTTCATGTGCTATTATTTTTTTGCAATGATCACATCATGATTTCTTATGCCCTCCTTTGTCAGTGTCGACCCCTTTTGACATAAGAGCTGAGTTTCTTGTTCAACGTTACAAGAAGATTAAAAGTTGCATAACATAATTTTTCTCCTTGAATCTTCCCGCCCAACAATAGAAAAAAACTTCTCGAATAGAGGGTAGGGGTTCCTACCAAGAATGCAACCTTGACCTTCGTCAAAACTCCGATTGAAGCCGGCTAGGAACATGTAGTCTCCGTCATTTTCTTCTCTTCTTGTGACAAGCATAATCATTTGAATTTTCCCAAATATCATCATAACACTAATCAAGTTTCTACCATAATGTTATGAACTCGTAATACATAGTAACATCCATATCATTTTGTTTTGATCTCCAAAGTCGGGCTTTCAGTTAAAACTTTGGGAAAATTTCTTCATGTCTATATAGAGATTTCGAACAACCTCCAATGTATCTCAAGCTGTGGCAAATAAAAGATGTGGCATTTTTATGGTTGATAAGGCAAGCCATAACCAAAGAATTTTCGGACTACTATTTTTTCAGATTAGGATCTCCAACAATAGGTTTTGATTTTTCCCAGTTAAATACCCAATTTTCATGTCTCGTTGATCGCTAGTATATTATGGATTGAGCCCACTCTAAGTAGTCGTGCCCATTGAGTTTTATAACTGTGAGATAAGGAGGTGAGTTTTGAGAATAATATTCCGCCCATACAACCATGAGAGTAACTATAGGGTGAGGTGATGTGGTTTCGAAATTACTAGAGCCATTTGATGTGTTAGGATTTCTATGGACCCCAGACAAAATTGCTGACTTATACATCCTCAGAATATGAGACAAGTAGAATGCATGAATGAAGAAGAAAGACGCTGTGTAATCGATTTTTGAGATATTGGAAAAAAATTTTCACGACTTAAATTGTACCTCCATTTTTGTACCCCTCAGATTTCAATTGAAAAAAAAAATTATAAATTCTACACGAATTATGAATTGATTGAGAGAAATAAAAATTTGAAGTTATAAGTTTAATTAATACAATTACATCATTAAATTATTAATCTTGCATGGTTACTATTCCCACCGACATTACCCCATGCGTTATAACTTTGGATGGCGTCGAATGAGGGAAAGCACCATTTCTTATCATTCAAACCCTCTCCCCTTCTCGGTTTCGTCGCACATCTCTCCTCCCCTCCGCCTCTCCTCTCACGTGATCCCCTTTCCTCTATCCCAGTACTTTCTCGTGGGACAGAAGCAACAGGGAGCTGCTGGCCTTGCTACAGGGCAAGCGCCTCGAACTAGCAGGGAGGCGAGTGGCACAGAGGAAGCCGCAGGATGCAATTTAGGGCTCCGAGACAAGTGTGAATCCCTATTTCACGCTATTTGAGACATTTCTTTTCTTCCTCACACTTTCATTTTGAGCTTTGCCTTGTTTTCCGTACCTTTTCCTTTCTAATAACCGTCGGAGGCGCTGATTGTGTGTCAGAAGCGTCAAACTTCTTTTGTGAGCTTCCAAAAGGGTTCTAGCACAATAACAACATATAAGTGTGGTCGGAGGTGATAGAAAATAAATTTGGCAGCTTTGAAGAAGGATTGGTTACTAAGAAAGCTATTTAAGATATGTTTTCACAAATCAATGATCTCTTAAGCTAAATTACATGATGAACTAATATATTATGAATTTCTAAGTAGTTTAAAATTTCAGAATGGTTACGTGATCAGCAAATTCGAGTCAAGCGTGCAGAAAATTGTCATAGGTCGAATCAGTTAAAATTCAAGTAAATTAATCCGAAGCAAAGAAGATTGATTCGATCAATAGAAATTGCTTAAATCTTAAAATTTAAATATTATGTTTTATAGATTATTAAACTCAACTTAAAAGTCACAGCAGTCTTTA
The DNA here is from genome assembly GCA_002079205.1 of Phalaenopsis hybrid cultivar. Taxonomy (NCBI): domain Eukaryota; kingdom Viridiplantae; phylum Streptophyta; class Magnoliopsida; order Asparagales; family Orchidaceae; genus Phalaenopsis; species Phalaenopsis hybrid cultivar. The sequence continues at coordinate 26,894 of JXCR01148730.1, read as the reverse complement.
GCTAAATATCAAAGATTAAGATTTTAGCGTGGCAACTGGGGTGAGTAATTACATTTTTATGAATGCATGTTTATATTTATTTTAGAATAAATGTTTAACTCTATGTATGCTCTAATTTAGTTAAATTCTTCATATTGGTATATAGAACATATATGCATGCCAGAAAATATATACAAGATATGTATGAAAGAAATGCATGAGATGCATGATATGTATGATACGTATGATATTAACGATAAACAGGATATGAATAACATGATAGAAAAAAAATATGAATGATAGAAAAGATATGCTTGGGATAAGAGGTATGCATGATTTAAAATATGAATGATTGAAAAGATCTACTTGGGATAAAAGATATGCATGATATAAAAGTTATGAATGATCAAAATAATGTATGTTATAAAGAATGAAATAGCTTATATGTGAATGTTTGTATGTGCATGTTCAGAGAAGTATTTCATTGTCTAATGGTATAGACATGGTACGTCAGCATACCCGCACATGTAGAGTTTTTCTACCACCCCAGACAATTGTGATGTTTAGTTCACTGATCGTTGTGACAACAAGTTAATATCGATTAGAGAGAGTAAACCGGAGCTTACCTCCCCAGATAATTGTAATATTTACATTACTAACTGCTGTGCCGACAAGTTAATATCGGCCAGGGACAGGTAAGGACCTTTCTACCCTAGACAAATGTGATGTGTAAATCGCTAACCGTTGTGCCGACGGAAGCCGATGAGGCAATATCGACAAAGAGTGTTTTAGTTTTGTTGACGACGATCCTCACAAAGACAGATGTGTATGTAAAGTATAAAGTAAAAATAAAGTTAAAATAAATGCTTATAGAAGATTGAGTATATTCATTTAGAAAATCATTGATGCATGCATTAACATATATCAGATTGTTTATAAATATATATATCAAATTGCTTATAAAATATAAAAGACCAACATATTATAAGATTTCTTATAGACTCGCATACATATTGAATTCATTTGTTTTGATTACTGTATTTTAGAAGCGTGATTATTTCTGGGTTATTTTTAGATGACTCATTATATTTTTTTAATATTATTTTTAGGTCTTAAACATTTGAACAATATGAATAGAAAATGAGCAAATATATATAAGAGATGAAAACAACAAACATAAATACGCAAATTTCTACATCTAAATTTTAGTTGATTTCTTTAATGACCTTTTCATCTACTATTTGAATATTGCATTGTTAGTAATAGAATTAGAATAGTAGATAATTGATTTACATTGTCCGACCATCCGCTTTCGTCTTGGTTAACTCCAAACCCCGGGCTAGGTCGTAACACCTACAATCAACGTAAGAGAAAGTGGGAGTTCAGTTACAAAAGCAGTCGTGTGGAATGGAGAAAAATCGCAAGAGTAGATCTTGCAGGCAAAACTTGCAGACGAACGTTCAAATCAAATATCCCAGACGACACAAGAGAAAAGTCGCGAGAGGCCCAACAGAACTCGCAGACCGAACTCTTAGACAGACGTTCAAGCCCTAGCATAGTGTGTAATGATCATGGGTAAAAGTAGAGCAAAGTGGAACTCCTAGACAGAGGTTTCAAATGCAATTTTAAGGGCAAATTGTGATTCTGATACCATGTAGGTTCGCAAGGTAGAATATAATTATTCCTCTTCAATTTCATACAAAACGATTACAAGGTAAATAGAGGGGGATGACTCCTACATTAGAAGAATTATAAGAACAACCATAACTCCCAATGATAAAAGAAGGAAACAAAAACTATGACATACTAATAGTGCTACAGTCTAGAAATAAAAAATACCTAACAAAAAAATATACTAAAATAAAAACTTTCTAAAAATCCAACATAAATTTTAAAATGTTGAGCTTTATTTCTTTTGCTCCTTGTTCACAACATTATTTTGATTTGGCCCTCATGGAAACACCCATGAACACTTTCCCATAAAATTTTTTATTATAAAAAATGGCAACTTTTTAGATAGTAGCTGAAAATAAAATACTGCCGAAATAACTACGAAAAACCAGAAAAAAAAACCGTCACTGGAATTAGCCATTGGAAAATAGATTGCCTAATGCCTGTTATAACCCTCATAGTCTAAAGATTTTCATTCCTTTAATAGTAACCTAATAAATCTTCTTATTTTCATTGCCAGATATCCTTTTATTTTCTGGACTTTCTTCTAAGCAGTGTATGCATAACCTTTTATCCCAGCCGATTCCCCACTGATCCTGAATGCTCAATGGAACCTGCCAACTTTGTTCTTGCACCCATCCATTACGTACTATTTTTAGGAGGATCTTTTCTAATATTAATTTAAATAAGAGTACAGATAGGATAATTTTGTTTCTTTTTTCTAGCTACTTACATATATTTCAGAATTATTAATAGTAGAGTAATTTATAAATTGAAATCATAGCATTCGTTCTCAAATAAAAATAAAATCAGCAATGTCATTCAACAAGAACAAATAACCAGACAAAATTTTTACCAAACTACATAATTTCGTTTTACTTTTCATGCATTATGAACTACACAAATAGCATAGCCTATTTTTACTAACAATAGTTTGCTGACATTAGATTCTAAACCTGCTTTATCAACATCAGAAATAGAAAAAACTGGCCCTAAGATTG
>JXCR01148729.1:775491-794538 GCA_002079205.1 Phalaenopsis hybrid cultivar | reverse complement strand
ATATATATATATATATAATGAATTTTTATTTTTTATTTTTTTTACGATTTTCTAATTATTTCTCTTATACAACCATGTTGTATTAGTTATACTAAGAAAACTCACTACAACCGATACAACTCGGTTGCATTGAAACATTGTAACATTGTTGAGTTTTGCATAATATCTAAATAAAAATAAAAAATGGGTATATAGATAGAATGAATTTTTAAGTTTTTATTTTCCTCATACTTACGATTGTCTGATTATTTCTCATGTACAGTAAAATTGTATAGTTATACTGAGGTAACTCAACACAGCCGATACAATACAGTTGTACTGAAGTAAACACGTAATAATTACGTCGCTTTACATTCGCATTCATATTAGTTTTTTTTTTTACCTCAACTGTGTATTTGAAAATTTTCAATTGAATGGGCAACAGAAGAATTGCATTTGGGTGTTGGTCATTAACATTTCAAGCAGTATATGATGAATTTTCACTTGACATCCCCAAGGACATTGTTATTATATTGAGAAATCTATATATTCATCACTTTTTGAAGATTCCACTCATCCAATAAGGCGTACCACTTATTGTGCATATTCTTTAGTGTTGGAATGTTGAGAGACAAGCCTTCTTTATTGGTGGTCATGAGCTAAAGTTCAATGTAGATGAAGTGGCACTTACGATTGGTTTACCCAACAGAGGAACCGAAGTTACTTAGATGAGAGAGCCTCTGTCCAAGTTCACATTTATATATTTTAAAAATAAAATTAAAAATCCTAATCTTGATAAAAATAGTTCAAAATTTATTAAACTTTTTATTATTTTTTTCCTTTCAAACCTTTTTTTTTTCCATACAATAACTATAAGGAATCAAAAAAATGTTTTTTTTTTTTCTAGAAATGTAAATGAATTTGCAAATTATAAATGCCCAGAGTCCACATGGAGGTTTTTTGTAGACCAATTTGACAGCCTAATTGAAAAGTCAAGACTCCAGAAGCCTTTTGGCTATATAAGTGGTTATATGTTACTCTTTTGATGAAATAATTTTTTCATTATATCATGTTTATTGGCGGGATCTTTATTGCTTACATGCTAATGCATTATATTTCATTGCATTGCAGGTACAATTTTTTTAGTATGCCAATATTCTTTCCCTGTAATGCCACAGGCAAGACCACGTATAATGTGATGGTCGAAGTCATTGGTAGTGAGAAATAAATTCTACAGTTCTTTTATTTCAGAGTTGCTAGATGATCAGGTAAAAACTAATATAATAAAGTGTGTTATTTTCATCTTTATTAAAAAAAATGAATATATACTAAAGAAATTTATCTATTTTTTTGGTGGTTTATGATCTTTTTTTAGGAATATAGCCATTAAAGAGTTAACATTGTTATATGACATTTTCAATGTACATTACTCGTCAGCAGCAACATATTATCCCTCCTCAAGAGATCAACAAATTCCATTTTTGTAATATATACTAGTAGCCACAGTTGAAGCCACTCATAACTGTGCACATATTCTCAAATATAGAAAATTATAAATTGGTTATGTCTATTGAGCAAAGGCTTATAGCTTTTGAAGCCTCAATAAACAATAAGCTCGGGTAGATTGAGATTGCCCTGAGCAGTGAGAGCACAAGAATAAATGTCATGGACGCACGAATAAGGTCTATTGAAGACCAAATAAATGGAGAGTATAACATGACTCGTTGTCCCCAAGATTTAAATACAACAATAAACACACCTCCTGTCATTTTAAATCAAATATAATGAGTTCAACATATATAGGTATAACCACTCCTCACTCTCAAACTAAGATTGGGGAAGAGGAAAATAATAAGGAAGCAAAAACACCACTTCCTAATCACAAGGAAGAGAATAAGGGAATGATCATTCCCCCTCCTAAGCCAACTCAACATCAATTGAAGGATAAGAATAAGGGAGAAATCATTCACCCACATGAGCCAACTCAACATCAATTGGGGGAGAAGAATAAGTAAGAAATCATTCCCTCACCGGAGCTAACTCGACATCAATTGGAGGAGAAGAATAAGAACTTAACCTCAAGTGGAGGAGGAGGTTGGAATAAAGTAAGGGGAACAAAAAATCATTGCAAGCGTTGTAAAACATAAATAAGAAATGAAGCAATTGTTGGTGAGGACTCCATTCACAGAGTCTACAATACATAAAAGAAAAAGATTAAGAAAATTAAGAGAGAGAGAGAGAGAGGTTGCAGCCGATGTGCAAAATATTAATAAGGTGTGATCTATGTACATTAATGCTTTGCTTAAAATCCTCCAATAATGTTCATTTTTTCTATTAGTTGCTTAAATATTATGACAGAACCCAACTTCAAGGAAGGAAAGAATGAGGTAATAAGTACTTCACTGTAAAATATGAAATATTTATGAACTTCACTCTAAATAAATTTTGTATTTACTTGCGGTCAGAATGAGCTATCGAAGATCAACTAAAGAAAAAAAATCATTGCAACATGTGGTTGAAGAGAAGCAGCGCAACAGACTCCTGAAGAGAAAGCTTAGAAAAAAATATTGATCCATGTTGATGAAGATCCTGATAAGGCATGGTTTATGAGAATTAGATGTTGACGTTTTATGTAGTATAAATTGATGTTTTTTTTAATTGTTGAAAAGTATTAACAATCCAAAATGTTAATCGAAGAAGACTTGCTCAATTACAAGTTCAATTCCCTAACAAAGATCTAATTCCACCACACTGGGTTTAACTTCAGTGACAAAAGTCATCAATGTTATGCCGATTTGTATTGATAATATGTTTTGCTCATATTTTTAAGTCATATCTTTTACTTTTTTGATTCTAAAAGATAACTAGTAATATCTTACCTGAAATGCATAGATGATAACATTTTCTTAAGAAACATTATCCATTTGAGCAGGAAGGATATAGATGATGTGCTCAAAAACCAATATTTGAGCAGCGCTCATGTGGATGCTTTTGTATTAATACAAACCGAGAATAGTAAAATTCTTCCTGGCATGTATGAACAAGTTATTTACATTTACAATATATATTTAATAAATATCAAATTACATCTTAACTGTACATATTTGTCTATTTTAATAAAAAAGTATAATTTATTTGGATCTTATTTATATATAGTTTAATAGTAAATTAGAAAACCATGAGAAAGAAAATAAAGTATTTTTCTAACATGTAAATAAGATTGCAGTGGCAGAATATAAATATGTTTTTTCCTATCATGGATAAACAACATTGGACATTATTGGTAAACAAATTGATCGAAAGGATGATTATTTTATGATTCATTGTCTAATTCAATGCACGTAGCAATTACTTCCCAAGCGGAAATTTTAAATTACGATTTACTAAGACATCTCATAATACACAATTATAAATTTTCTAAACTTGTTAAACTTGACAGATCATACTTCTGAATAAAGATGTTGGTGAGGTCATTGACTCTCCCGTCACAGAATGGTCTGTGGAAGCTGTTGAGAACATCCCACGCCATAATAATAGAATTGATTGTGGGATGTACATTTGTAAATATATAGAAGTCATCGTTTCCTTACCATCAATCAAATTGGGGAACTGGAATGATTGGACCAAAAAAATGCCTATATCCAGGGTCACTTTTGCTTACAGGAAATACCGTAATACAATCATATAGCTTTAGATGTAACACCCTTATATGTATGTTCTAGTGATTTGCTAATTTATCGTGTAAATGTAATATAATTTAAATTTGTAAATGTTGCATCATTCTTTTATTCTGTAAATGTTACATGACTCCCTCAATGAGCACGAGATATATAATTCTTTTAGTTAATATTTTGTTTTGAATTATCAGGCTAGGAAGGTAATTTTATAGTTTCCATATGTTAGATAACTCACTACAAATGATACAATACGATTGTACTGAAATAAATTTCATTCAGATACTTATGCACGCACGGCTAAATTTAGGTGCGATCTTTTGGATATAATCGTGTTGTCTCGGTTGTACCAAAACTATCAAATTTTATAAAGGCAGTTAGGTAGCTCAGCACAACTGATATAATACAGTTGTGCTGAGCAAATTCGCCAGTCACCAGTTATTAATCTCGCAATTGATGTTGTTATTACTATTTACCTTTAGTTTATAGGAATATAAATAAATGAAGTAAATTCATTAAATTGGCAACTCAGTACAATCGATACAACATGGTTGTACTGAGAAAAATTTTCTAATGATATTATGCATGCAAGAAAAAATTAAGATATGATCACTTCGGTATAACTCTGTTGTATCGGTTGTACCGAAGCTACCAAACTATATAAGGGCAGTTAGTTTGCTTAGTACAGCTGATACAACGTGGTTGTACAGAGCAAATTAGCTCGTCTCCAATTTTTAATCTCATTGTTTTATTAGTATTACTATTTACCATTGATTTACAGGAAGGTAAATAAATGATCAAAATTCATTAAAGAGATAACTCAGTACAATCGAAATAATATGATTGCACTGAGATAAATTTCCTAATTATACTTATGCATGCAAGACTAAATTTATGTGTGTTCTCTTCGGTACAACTATGTTGTATGGGTTATAAGGAAGCTACTAACTTTTAAAAAGGCGGTTAGGTAGTTCGATACAACCGGTAGCTCAAAACACAATTTTACTGAGCAAATTTGCTATTCTCCTATTATTAATCTCGTTATTTCTGTTAGTACTACTATTTACATTTGGTTTACAAAAAGATACATAAATTTTATAAAAGCGGGCAGGTAACTCCGTACAACCATGGTGTGTTGGTTGTACCGAGTTACATTGCAGATATCCTAATATTAATTTAGCGGTTCTATACAACAGTTTTGTATCGATTGTACCAATGAAAAAAATACTTTAAAAAATGAATGCTTATTCGAAGTACAACAGATACGATAAATACTCTCAAATATACTTATGCTTCAATTCAATATACAATCAAATTAATACAGACAATCATATTCTCATTCTTTATTACAACATCTATAAATTTCTTATTACAAAATCATATGATTCTTTACCGTACTGTCTATAGGTTGTTATGCTTCGTTACAACTAAAAATTCCTTCGCCTAATTATATTCATCGTCATCTTGGTGCAATCAATGGATGGATTATTTGTGCTTGAAGATGATCTGAATTCCTGTTAATGTGGATATACCATTATCTCATGATAGCAAAATCTTGGAATAAAAATTGAAGTTCTTCCAAAGATACCTCTGTTAAGCATTGAGGCAGCAGAGAGAAGAGTTGCAATAGATGTCGTGAAACATTGGGGCATAACTGAGAAAGGGATTGTTGTTGATGCCTCTTCACGAACATTAATTATTGTTTGTTTTTCTTTGTTTTTTGTTATAATAACATTGCGTAAGCTGCGAAAAAATTTGCATCATTCTCTTCAATACAACTATGTTGTATAGGTTGTACTGAGATAAATCGGTACAACTAATACAACATCGCTATATAAGTATTGATAAATTAGTCAATCCTAGCCATGAGGATAAGCAAAAATTACAAATTCATATTTTCTTTATACAATTTTTTTAAAAAAATTTTATGTTTCAATTTTTTACAGCAGATACAACATTGTATCCTTTACTTCAGTACAACCGATGTATCATTTACTTCAGTACAATCGTGTTGTATCGGTTGTGCTGAGATAAATTAGTACAATCAATGCAACATGGTTGTACAAGTACTGATAAATCAACAAATCCTAGCCACAAAAAAAAAATTACAAATTCATCCTTTCTTAATAATTTTTCTTTTATGCTGTGATTTTTTACAACATATACAACATTGCTTTATTCTCTTCGGTGCACTAGTGTTGTATCGGTTGCAATGAGATTAACTAGTGCAACCAATACAACATGATTGTACAAGTAATAATAAATCAATCAATTCTAGCAACGAGAAAAAACAAAAATTCAAAAACTCATTCATGAGCATTCTATCAAGATAAACTTCTTGGAATATGAAATATTAAATATTACATGCATCAAACAACTCCAATTAATAAGAAAATACAGCTTGCGGATTAAAAATGTCAAAGAAATTTTATTTCAAACTTACCAATGAATTCAAGTTCATAATTTCATCACTAGAAAGAGAAGAGGATGTGACCTCGGGTTTGTTTAAGTTTCAACTCTGGTTGTTCTCCATCCTCAAGGTTTCTTTATGAGTTTCAACAACGATAACAGTATTTCCTTTATGTTTCGCAAAAAAAAAATCTTTTATACATAAACCCTAAAAATTGTACAGCTTTTCTTATTTTGTTTTCAAATTTTTGGCGCGTTATTTTCCTTGGATAAAATGGCGTGCCAATACCCTTGATAGGTGAGTCGAATCACGACGTTACTTACGTCTTTTATTATGAATTTTTTATAATAAAATAGACACATAAAATATTTTTTCTCAGACTGATGGTATCATATAATTTTTTTTTTTACAAAAAATAATTATGTAAATATCAATTTCTTAAATAAAATTAATATCAAAGTAAATTATTGATAATGTTGTATATTTTCTCACGATTTAAATAATTTATAATATAGTAAAGGAGAAAAATACAAAATAAAATTGGTATATTTACAATATACCTCTCAATTCCTTTGTATTTGCATGTCTAATATTTAAACTTCAATATTTAAATACATAACAATTTATCTAATATGTATTTCACTTTTTGAAAGTTAAAATGATAAGATTTTTTATTTTTATGCAATAAGAAATATTTGGATGGTATGAATATAAAAAATAGGTGTTTGTACGCCCCAAAATTGCCAGCATGAATCTCATTGCAATCAAACGACCAAGGATAATTGTCGGACAATCGAAGCGTTGGGCTAAAGAAGCATGATCTGAACCAACAATCTGACGACCGACCGCTCAATCAAGTTAGCCGACATGCAATGTCGGTGGATCCAATCGGCGGACCACGCTTACAATCCCAACTACTTAATAGGAAGTCCAATTGCAACCAGTAGACCAACCGGCTTGACCTCGGCAGGAGCAATCGTCAAGCGAATGGTCACCTCGGTCGAAGTCAAACACTTCAACCAACTAGTAGCAGTTGCAATAAACATAAATTGTAACACAAATCTAATATTAAATTAGTGCATTAATTCCATTAAGGGTGGTTATAACCGTTCATTCCTTCCTGTAAATGTACAAATAGATCCCTATATATAAGGAGCCAAAAATGAATAAATGGACTTTTCCCCGACTTCTCTAACTACTATGCTCTCTATCTCTCCATCTTCTTCTCCTGGCTCCAACTCTCGAGGTATGTATTTTCAGAAGACAATGTAGGACTAACAGTGTTAGATATGTAAATATATGGGAATTTGGTGATATGGATGAAAACACACTAGTAAAATGTTACCATGAGTGTGCAGATTTGAGGAAATTACTATTAACTAGGATGATTACCTTGTTTTTTAAATGAACAAGATAATGCATATGAATTCTTTTGCTATTTAGATGCATAAAATTGGTATATTTACAATATACCTCTCAATTCCTTCTAATATCTAAACTTCAATATCTAACTAGGTAACAATTTATCTAATGTGTATTTCTCTTTTTGAAAGTTAAAATGATAAGTTTTTTATTTTTATGCTATAAGAAATATTTGGATGGTATGAATATAAAAAATAGGTGTTTGTACTACCCAAAACTGCCCGCATGAATCTCATTGTGATCAAACAACCAAGGATGATTGTCGGACAATCGAAGCATCGGGCTAAAGGAGCATGATCTAAACCAACCATCTGACGACCGACCGCTCAATCAAGTTAGCCGGCATGCAATGTCGGTGGATCCAATCGGCGGACTGCGCTTACAATCCCAACTACCTAATAGGAAGTCCAATTGCAACCAGTAGACCAACCGGCTTGACCTCGGCAGGAGCAATCGTCACGCGAATGGTCACCTCGGTCGAAGTCAAACACTTCAACCAACTAGTAGCAGTTGCATTAAACATAAATTGTAACACAAATCTAATATTAAATTAGTGCATTAATTCCATTAAGGGTGGTTTCCATAACCGTTCATTCCTTCCTGTAAATGTACAAATAGATCCCTATATATAAGGAGCCAAAAATGAATAAAGGGACTTTTCCCCGACATCTCTACCCGGAATTCTCTAACTACTCTGCTCTCTATCTCTCCATCTTCTTCTCCTGGCTCCAACTCTCGAGATATGTATTTTCAGAAGACAATGTAGGACTAACAGTGTTAGATATGTAAATATATGGGAATTTGGTGATATGGATGAAAACACACTAGTAAAATGTTACCATGAGTGTGCAGATTTGAGGAAATTACTATTAACTAGGATGATTACCTTGTTTTTTAAATGAACAAGATAATGCATATGAATTCTTTTGCTATTTAGATGCATAAAATTGGTATATTTACAATATACCTCTCAATTCCTTCTAATATCTAAACTTCAATATCTAACTAGGTAACAATTTATCTAATGTGTATTTCTCTTTTTGAAAGTTAAAATGATAAGTTTTTTATTTTTATGCTATAAGAAATATTTGGATGGTATGAATATAAAAAATAGGTGTTTGTACTACCCAAAACTGCCCGCATGAATCTCATTGTGATCAAACAACCAAGGATGATTGTCGGACAATCGAAGCATCGGGCTAAAGGAGCATGATCTAAACCAACCATATGACGACCGACCGCTCAATCAAGTTAGCTGGCATGCAATGTCGGTGGATCCAATCGGCGGACCACACTTACAATCCCAGCAACCTAATAGGAAGTTCAATTGCAACCAGTAGACCAACCGGCTCAACCTCTGCAGGAGCAATCGTCACACAAACGGTCACCTCAGTCCATCGAACTCAAACACTTCAACCAACTAGCAGCTGTATTATACATAAATTGTACTTCAAATCTAATATTAAATTAATGCATGAATTGCACTAAGGGTGTTTTCCATAATCATTCCTTCCTTANCCAACTACCTAATAGGAAGTCCAATTGCAACCAGTAGACCAACCGGCTTGACCTCGGCAGGAGCAATCGTCACGCGAATGGTCACCTCGGTCGAAGTCAAACACTTCAACCAACTAGTAGCAGTTGCATTAAACATAAATTGTAACACAAATCTAATATTAAATTAGTGCATTAATTCCATTAAGGGTGGTTATAACCGTTCATTCCTTCCTGTAAATGTACAAATAGATCCCTATATATAAGGAGCCAAAAATGAATAAAGGGACTTTTCCCCGACATCTCTACCCGGAATTCTCTAACTACTCTGCTCTCTATCTCTCCATCTTCTTCTCCTGGCTCCAACTCTCGAGATATGTATTTTCAGAAGACAATGTAGGACTAACAGTGTTAGATATGTAAATATATGGGAATTTGGTGATATGGATGAAAACACACTAGTAAAATGTTACCATGAGTGTGCAGATTTTGAGGAAATTACTATTNCTTCCTTATAAATGTACAAATAGATCCCTATATATAAGGAGCCAAAAATGAATAAAGGGACTTTTCCCCGACTTCTCTACCCGGAATTCTCTAACTACTCTACTCTCTATCTCTCCCTCTTCATCTCTTAGCTCCAACTCTCGAGGTATGTATTTTCGAAAGACAATCTAGGACTAATAGTGTTAGATATGTAAAGATATGGGAATGTGGTGATTTGGATGAAAACACACTACTAAAATTTTACCAAGAGTGTGCAGATTTTGAGGAAATTACTATTAAGTAGGATGATTACCTTGTTTTTTAAATGAACAAGATAATGCATATGAATTCTTTTGCTATTTAGATGCATAAAATTTTTCCACAGATAATAAATATATAAATTAGTAAATGAATGCATTTAAAATTAGGAAAAATTACATATGTTGCTCGCAATTCTTATGAATTTATGTATCTCACACCTAAACTTTCATATTTACATTCACATGCTTGAATTTTATTTTGCAATTTTTATTTTATACAAACAATTAAAATCAATTCAACTCATTTTACTTTACATTAATAAAACAATAATCAATTAACCTTTCAGTTGATGTCAAACTTCTGTTTCACCTCTCCAACACACATAACTATCAACTAATTCTCCGGATCACCTCCTAGAGCCACTTTCCTTCCATTTGCAATCCCCAACAAATTCCTCACCCCACTCTCATACTCAATTACCATATACTAGACATCATTTGAAAACTAGACTACAATTAGACACTTTGAAACCCAAAAAGATTATGAACTTAAGTCATTATTCAGAATCTCATTTCACAGCTACAAATTGCACTCGAGCAGTTAAAATCTCGCATTGGCGGGCTGCTATGTCTAAAGATTTTTCTGCCCTTCAGCACTAAGGAACATGGGAGCTCATTCCTCCATCACCAACACAAATAGTCTTGGTTTGTAAATGGATCCATGTCATTAAGCTAAAACCAGAAGGATGAGTGGCACACTACAAAGCTCGACTCGTAGCAAAGGTTATAATCAAACACATGGCATAGACTAAAAAGAAACGTTTAGCCACATGAACAAAATCCCAGCTATTCTGTTTTTTCCAACTATTGCACATCAACACCAATGGAGTATCTCTCAATTTGACATTTCTAATGCTTTCCTATATGAAACATTAGATGTTATAGTTTGTATGAAATAAGCCCCTGGTTTTCAAGCACTTAACATCCACATTATGTATTCGTAATAATTTGTACGAAATAACCTCTCGGTTTTCAAGTTACTCAACATCCACATTATGTATGTTTGCTGCACAAATCAATATATGGACTAGAGCAAACACCTCGACTATGGTTTTCTACCTTTTTCGATCACCTAAAACAAACAGTCAATCCATAACTCTTCATACACTCACAAGAGGGCAAAAGAAAGAGGCAATGATGACTCATTTATCAAATATTTAATTACCGGTCTCCACAACAAATTTTTTCTCAGTTGAGCAACATATCAACTTCTTATGGAAAACAAGTTCATCACACCAAAGTTGGTCTTTTACTAAATCAGGAACAGCATCTTCTGAAAATCTTACACAAAGCTGGAATGGAAAATCGTAACCCCATCCAAACTCCCATCTCCACTGAAATTCAGCCTCAAGATCAATCAACCAAACATTTTCCAAATCCAACATTATACAGGCAACTTGCCGGAGCATTACAATATTTCACAATAACATGCCCCGATATCGCTTTTGTCGTCAATCTTGTCTGTCAATATATGCATGGCCATACTCAAAACCACTTTCAACTACTCAAGCGCATTCTGTGCTATCTCAAAGGAGCATCAACCCGTGGGTTACCAATCACTAAAGGACTTCTACACTTACATACTTATTCTGATTCGATTTGGGCAGGAGATACGGTGCATCAACCCATGGGTTACCAATCACTCTTTTGTACTTTTTTAGAAAACATTGTTATTTCATTGCATGTACCAAAGCAACATACAATCGCTAGATCGTCTACCAAAGCTGAATACAGAACTCTCGCCACTGCAGTTACATATACTATCTAGCTTCGACGGTTGCTTCATGAATTCGGGGTTCAACTCTCATGACAACCCCATATTTATTATGACAGCACGTCAGCTCTAGTCGTAGCTTCAAATCCCATATTTCATGCTAGAGCAAAGCATATCAAAATCGATTTCCATTTCAACAAAGATCACATCTTCAATCACACAATTACAATAAACCATATTGCTGCAACATATCAAATAGCTGATATTCTAACAAAAGGCTTATCCAATCTCAGATTATGCCAACTCCCAAGCAAATTAACAATCCAAACAACCGACTCTCAATATGAAGGGGGCTATTATCCATATAACAGATTCTGTATATATGTTGTATTTACTGTCCATGTGGTAATTTGTTCAACTATTTTTTTCTATATTAAGCAGCCCATGTAAACATTCTCTGTTAATGCGACATTGAATTGAGTTCTCATATCGAACCAATGCTTCCACAATATATGAAATTTACCAAATTCTGTCATGCTGTTAAGGAGCTAATTGTATGTGATTTATCATATTGTCAAGTCCTCTAATCAATCATTTATTAAAGTCCTCTGCTACCCATTTAAAAATAAGAAAAAAAAAAACTCCTTTGCCCGCACTCCTCCTTTGGGACCACTTGGACTAATGATTGTCGAAGATGGTGTAGTGACGCTAATAGCCCTCACGCCGTACGCCGAGTAAGCTTTGTTAAAGGAGAGAAAGAGATGTTATGAGATTTTTTACCTTCTGGTTTCATTGATATGTATTACTTCCTCATCTACTATGTTATGCAGTTCGTCTAGGGTAGATTATAACTACAAAAAAAATTTTCGAAAGCATAAGGGTTGGTCTTGGTCATTAGATGATGTTAGACTGAGATGAGAATGATTATCTTCTCTTTTTTGTAATATTGAATTAATTTACTCATTGTTCATAAGTGCACACTCGTGAGTCTCTGGCTGAAGAAGGTTTAAATCTCGAGGATGAAAACATCAAGATGAATGAGGGGCATTCATAATGCTCATGGGTCTTGAGCACCTTAGTAAAGTATATATGCAATAGTTGGACTCACTTCATCCAACTACTTTTTACATAATAATGATTACCACCGACGATAGTATCAGCGGCAATAAATTTTGACCGAATAGTCAGAGTGGAACAGAATATAGATTTTATTTTTTTTGTTTAAAATCTATGTATTCTAAATTCGTTATATTTAACCTATTTTTAGATACATTGCAAACTATAATATGTCACCATGATAACTGTTGTCTCTCGCCACGGTAAGCATTGTCACCATCGATAGCTGCCACCTCCATCGCCAAGCATTTTTTACATTGATTTCAATTTTTTTAAAAAATTAAACATAAAATGCAAATTTAGCTAATGATGTTTTCTATTTTGTTAATTCTATCTTTTACAGACTACATACTACTTAATTCTTATGTATTTATATGTCTAATGACTAAACTTCACTTTTTACATAAATGCCATCTTAACTATGAGAAAAGATGTATTATGGCATTTTGAACATGACACGGTGATATTTTGATGTGATATGAAAGATTTGGGTGGTAAAAATATAAAAAAGAAAAGGTTTTGGTATTAGATATGTAAATACAGAAGACTTGGATGGTATGTATGTAAATGCTCCTTAATTTTAATGATCATGGTAATACTTTTTACATTTCCTTAATAACAAAGAAGAAGAGAGATTGAGATTGCTATCCATTTAGCATGGCATAACTACTTATCCACACACTATTTTCGCCTTCCATAGATTATTTAAAGAAATATTTACATGGATAACACTCAATTCCTATGTATTTACATATCTAACACTGAAACTTACAATTTCTACCGCCTTACTCATGCATGAAAAGTGAATTCTACTTCTTAAAACTTGAAATGATGACTTCTTTTTTGGTGATGCGAAAGATTTTGATGGTATAAATGTAAAAGTTGAATTTTGGTGTAATGATGCTTAAATAAATAGAAGAATTTGTTAGAGAAGCAGTTCATTATAGATGTGATCAGGCGTGTATTTAATGAAATTGTTGCTGCCATGCATATAAGGTTATAAAATAGTTCCTTCATGCCTAACGTAAGAGATGTTTAGTTGTGCATAAGATTTGTGTGGTATATATGCAAATCTCTCAAATAATTATTAATAACTATACGATAACAACAACGATGGCAAGCCTTAATCCCACTAAGTGTGGTCGGCTACATGAATAATGTTTTTTTTCCATTTTATCGTATTGAGTGTCATATTGTCATTTAATTCTAATAAATTAATATTANATAGATATATTTATATATATATATATATATATATAATAAAAAATAAAAGTGATCACAAACAGTCTCTTAATTAAAAAAAGATAGGATATTAAAAGACGATAAAGATGAACAAAATCAAGAAATGTTTAGTTCCTTGAACTTGCGGTGTAAAGTAAACCAAATATAGGAATTTTCAATATTTCGACTCTAGTTAAATGTGATCGGAATGCAGTGTAAAATTTGTCGCGAATATAGATTTTATTTATTTTTTGTTTAAAATCTATGTATTCTAAATTCGTTATATTTAGCCTATTTTTAGATACATTGCAAACTATAATCTGTCATCATGATAACTGTTGTCCCTCGCCACGGTAATTATTGTCACTATCGATAGCTGCCACCTCCATCGCCGAGCATTTTTTACATTGATTTCAATTTTCTTAAAAATTAAACATAAAATGCAAATTTAGCTAATGATGTTTTCTATTTTGTTAATTCTATCTCTTACAGACTACATACTACTTAATTCTTATGTATTTATATGTCTAATGACTAAACTTCACTTTTTACATAAATGCCATCTTAACTATGGGAAAAGATGTATTTTGAACATGACAATAGTGATATTTTTATGTGATATGAAAGATTTGGGCCCTAAAAATATAAAAAGAAAAAGTTTTGGTATTAGATCTGTAAATACAGAAGACTTGGATGGTATGTATGTAAATGCTCCTTAATCTTAATGATCATGGTAATACTTTTTACATTTCCTTAATAACAAAGAAGAAGAGAGATTGAGATTGAGATTGCTATCCATTTAGCATGGCATAACTACTTATCCACACACTATTTTCGCCTTCCATAGATTATTTAAGGAAATATTTACATGGATAACACTCAATTCCTATGTATTTACATATCTAACACTGAAACTTACAATTTCTACCACCTTACTCATGCATGAAAAGCGAATTCTACTTCTTAAAACTTGAAATGATGACTTCTTTTTTGGTGATGCGAAAGATTTTGATGGTATAAATGTAAAAGTTGAATTTTGGTGTAATGATGCTTAAATAAATAGAAGAATTTGTTAGAGAAACAGTTCATTATAGATGTGATCAGGCGTGTATTTAATGAAATTGTTGCTGCCATGCATATAAGGTTATAAATAGTTCCTTCATGCCTAACGTAAGAGATGTTTAGTTGTGCATAAGATTTGTGTGGTATATATGCAAATCTCTCAAATAATTATTAACAACTATAGGATAACAACAACGATGGCAAGCCTTAATCCCATTAAGTGTGGTCTGCTACATGAATAATGTTTTTTTCCATTTTGTCGTACTAAATGTCATATTTTCATTTAATTTTAATAAATTAAGATCATTTTTTTATACAACACGCCCATGTCTTTTAGGTCCAACTCTACCTTTCCTAACTTAAGTAAAATCTAAAACATCTACTCTCCTAACTGGATCATTAGATAGCCGGCGTTTAATGTGACTAAACCATCAAAGTACTCTGTTTGGCCAAAACATCTACTCTCCTAGTTCTAATATCGTGCTCGGTTACTTATCTCATACATTGAACATATGAGATCTGCTCTTTCTCATTTTTCAAAATAAAAAATTCCCTTTTTTATAACCAAAATTATATATAGATGGATGACAACATGAGTTTGTCCACCCTAGATGTACTAATTCGACCTAGATGGATTTGAGCCCGGGAGAGCGACGGCTTATGCTCGGATATATACTAGTTATTTATCAAACTGTCATCCAACAGACTTCCGGTTGTGCACATAGTATGTGTGTGTGTGTGTGTGTTATACATAATTGTTTTAAAAAAAACAATAGATACATTATGTTGGCTTTCTTATAGTGGTAAGCTCAGATGCTTACAATTCTTGCTTTAGTTTGATTGATTCAGATTCATATCATCCGATCATTTTTTTTTTTGTCCTTCTCATGGCTCGGTCGGTCTTCAACCTTGGCTCAAATAGCTACCTCATATTCGATAAGTAAGCCTCCTGGTCTTCTATCGGTTGGTGCTCTTTTTTCATACTTCTTCTCTCATGAATCGTTGAATCTTCTCAGGATTCGTGATCACAATTTTTCGAAGTACACAATTTAAAATATAAGACAAAATTAAAAACTCCTAATAATAATAATAATAATAAAATCCTTTCAAATTTGTGTTGTCATAATTGACCTTGCAAAGCTATTTTCATTGGCCCAAATGACACTTTTTTTAAAAAAAATTAATCAAGATCATTTATGGTCCACCTGAAACTTTTGTAATCAATCAAAAGAAAGATAATGTCAAAAGTAAGATAAAGAGAAGGCACGCCAAAGGAAGGAAGAAGACAAAGTATGGTAAGGACGACATTTTGATGATAAAATCTTAGTTCAGCATTATATTTATTTAATAAAATTTATTTCAAAATTAGAAATTTTTTTTTTATTTTAACATATAAAATGAAAAAATGAATAAATGTGTCTATTTTTTATATTTTTAAAAAAATATTATTGGAGTCATTATGGGAAGTCAAGCTCGTTCATATCGAGCTCCACAGTCAGGTTGGTCCCACGAGCCGGTAAAACAGACTCCTCATTGTCGCCCGTTCGATTCTGATCTGACGGTTGAAATCAAAGCAGATGAGCTCCCAAACCTTCCGCCTCGCTCTCCACGGCGATTAGTTAGCAAATTTAAGAAAATGCGAGGACTGCTTTGTTAAATTACTTCATCGCCCAAAAGTGACGGTTCGCCGTTCTGCTTTACTCACTCCGCTCTCGACTTTAATGGCGGATTCGAGCATCCTTTCAACTCTTTCAAAAACCCTGCCTGCTTCGAGATTCTCGCTCGGGCCTTGATCTAGCTTCGTTTTCTGCGAGAACTTAGCTATACGGCTCTGGACTTTTAAACCTAATGCCATAAGTATTCGAATCTGGAGAACAATTTTCTGCTATATTTCAGATTCGCGCCTCTTATCTCTGTCTGTAAGTTAATTTTGCCTTTTCTCTCTTCNCAACACTTTCAAAAACCCTGCCTGCTTCGAGATTCTCGCTCGGGCCTTGATCTAGCTTCGTTTTCTGCGAGAGCTTAGCTATACGGCTCTGGAGTTATAAACCTAATGCCATAAGTTTCGAATCTGGAGAACAATTTTCTGCTATATTTTCAGATTCGCGCCTCTTATCTCTGTCTGTAAGTTAATTTTTCTTTTTCTCTCTTTATCTTTTTTCTTACTTAATTAATCTCAGTGGAATGTAGCTTTCTTCTCGTTTTGTTGTTTATTATTGAGGGCTATCTTTTTAGCCTCATTCAGGTTTTATGAAAAAGTCGTTTTCGCTTTCTTTGCTTGATCCCTTTCTGTAACTTTTTTTTGTTCTTGTTTTCACTACAATGGCGGAAAAGAAGAACAAGCACTGTGTTTGTTCTTGCTTATAGAAGATCAGAAGAGCTCTTACCAGTTAAGACATGTAATTCACATGATAAGCCTTTTTGAAGAATTTTTTGAATTTGACATGCTTGTTCAGAAGTTGATGGGTGGGCGTCCATGGCTTCGNACAATGGCGGAAAAGAAGAACAAGCACTGTGTTTGTTCTTGCTTATAGAAGATCAGAAGAGCTCTTACGAGTAAAGATATGTAATTCATATGATTAACCTTTTTGAAGAATTTTTTGAAATTGACATGTTTGTTCAGAAGTTAATGGTGGGCGTCCATGGCTTCACTGAATTAGGTGTGGTGCTTTGAATGCGTTGCTCTAAAGAAGAGAAATTTGTTGAGGATAAAGAATGATTGTGGTCATTTCTGTCTGTGTATGAATTATTTTTTTAGAAGTAGGTGAGGCCAACTTGATGGAACCTAGTACTCTAATATTTTCAACTAATTTTTATATTTGCTTTTAATTATTTGCCTTAGCTTTAACCTTTTTCTTTTTTTTTTTTAACTTATGTTTTCTTATCTTCTCATGTCTTTTTTTTTTTTTTCTTTTTATGCATGATTCCAACTTTGTAATTTTGCTTGATTTTCTTTTTCTTTTGGAATGCTTTTGGGTTATGCTGCTTTATTTGGTTCAAATTGTAGTCTTTTTGACCTTTCCCCTTGCAGAATTCTTTGGAACATTGNGAATGCTTTTGGGTTATGCTGCTTTATTTGGTTCTGATTGTAGTCTTTTTGACCTTTCCCCTTGCAGAATTCTTTGGAACATTANGAATGCTTTTGGGTTATGCTGCTTTATTTGGTTCTGATTGTAGTCTTTTTGACCTTTCCCCTTGCAGAATTCCTTGGAACATTAAGGTAAAGTTTTGATCGGAGGAATGGGAGGGAATGAACATGCATTTTGCTCACAATTTTATTGTAGCTATTTGGTTCCAATGCATTTAATATGTCCTTGGATTTACCTAAGAATTGTTATTAAATACTAGTTTTCATGATAGTTCTCTACGTATTTCTAGGAAAAAATTGGAAGAAAATTTTATGAGTTCGTCATTATTTCTATATATATATATATATATATATATATGAGGAAATTTACATATGTACCACACTGTTGTATTCTAATTTATCTATGAACCACGCCTCAATGAATATAGCGTAGGAAATGAGAGAGTAAATAATAAATCCGATCAATCATGTTGACCTGNTGTACCACACTGTTGTATTCTAATTTATCTATGAACCACGCCTCAATGAATATAGCGTAGGAAATGAGAGAGAGAGATAGCAAGAGAGAAGTAAATAATAAATCCGATCAATCATGTTGACCTANCTGGCTGTCGATCCTAGATAGTTGAAGGGGGATCTTCTGGACATCTCTGGTATGATTGGAGATACTGGGGGGTTAAATCTTCCTTCGAGTCAGCTTCTTCATTTTGGTTGGATGTCTCTTTGTCTTGTTTCCAACTTAGCTTCTTCATTTTGGTTGGATGTCTCTTTGTCTTGTTTCCAACTGGACAACTTGGATTCAGGTCATTCAACCATCTTTTGTGGCTTAGTCCACTTTGGTCTTGCTTGCTTTTGTTCGGACAGCTGCACTTGGTCGAGTAAGTAGGTCTAATTGTCTTATGTTGGCTGGCCCTCTCTTGTTCTTCTCTTCTCTTTTAAATCGTCAAATCTCCTCAAGATCAACACTCACACATTTTTTGTGTACATATTTTATTATATGACTCTTATTTCTTAAAAATGATGTTGCGATAAGAATAAAAGAATTTAATGCAAAAATAGAT
>JXCR01148729.1:736566-774327 GCA_002079205.1 Phalaenopsis hybrid cultivar | reverse complement strand
AGTAAATAATAAATCCGATCAATCATGTTGACCTATTCCGATCTTTTGGCTAAAATTGGGTGTATCTACCTCTTTTGTACATGAAATGATCTCTCAATTTAAAAGGGAGAAAGTATAATATGGTGATGTTACATCTGGCTGTCGACCCTTGATGGTAGACGGGAGAGCTTTTGGACACCCCCAATATGATTGGAGATGTCGAGGGAGTAGATCTTGTTATATTTTGCCCATGTTTTAATGGAGCTTGTATAAGATATTCTAAGTATTTTACAAGTATGAGTCTATTGCTCGACTGCTCCCTGACTTATTCGGCTGAGTTATATGGCTTCAACTTGACAAGACCGATTTGATAGACTAGGCTACTATGTGCTATGGTTGGCTAAGCTCGATTGACTTTAGCTCAATAAGACTAGTTTGGTTGGTTGGGTTTGTCTGGCTGTCGATCCTAGATAGTTGAAGGGGGATCTTCTGGACATCTCTGGTATGATTGGAGATACTGGGGGGGTTAGATCTTCCTTCGAGTCAGCTTCTTCATTTTGGTTGGATGTCTCTTTGTCTTGTTTCCAACTGGACAACTTGGATTCTGGTCATTCAACCATCTTTTGTGGCTTAGTCCACTTTGGTCTTGCTTGCTTTTGTTCGGACAGCTGCACTTGGTCGAGTAAGTAGGTCTAATTGTCTTATGTTGGCTGGCCCTCTCTTGNGACTGTACATAATATTCTAGGTATTTTACAGGTATGAAGTTATTGCTCCGCTTCTTTCTGGCTAGTTCGACTAAGTTATACGACTTCGACTCGGCGGGACGGGTTCGGTTGTTTGGGCTTAGTTGGTGTTATTGGTCGACTGAGCTTGATTGACTTCAAGTTGGTAGGACTGGTTCAGTTGGCTGAGTTAGTATGGTTGTCGACCCTTGATGGTAGAAGAGGGAGCTTCCGGACACCCCCGACATGATTGAGGATGTTGAGGGCTAGATCTTACCTTGAGTGAGCTCTTTATGGCTCAAATATCATTTTTTTTCTCATTTCTGACCGAACGGCTCAAATTCTAGTCACTTGATCATCTTTCGTGGCTCGATCGGCTTTATCCTTGCTTGTTTTGGCTCAAATTGTTACAGTCGGTCAGATAAATGAGTCTCTTGATCTTCTGTCGGTGGGTTCTCTTTTGTCTTACTCCACTCTTCTGAACCGTTAGATCTCCTCAGGATACATGTTANACTGGTTCAGTTGGCTGAGTTAGTATGGTTGTCGACCCTTGATGGTAGAAGAGGGAGCTTCCGGACACCCCCAACATAATTGAGGATGTTGAGGGCTAGATCTTAACTTGAGTGAGCTCTTTATGGCTCAAATATCATTTTTTTTTCTCATTTCTGACCGAACGGCTCAAATTCTAGTCATTTGATCATCTTTCGTGGCTAGATCGGCTTTATCCTTGCTTGTTTTGGCTCAAATTGTTACAGTCGGTCAGATAAATGAGTCTCTTGATCTTCTGTCGGTGGGTTCTCTTTTGTCTTACACTACTCTTCTGAACCGTTAGATCTCCTCAGGATACATGTTGACACATTTTCAATGCACACACACAATTATCATGTCTTTAATCAACCGTATTTTTTTTTTAAAGATTTTGTTTAGTCAATCAAATATATTNGCTCAAATTGTTACAGTCGGTCAGATAAATGAGTCTCTTGATCTTCTGTCGGTGGGTTCTCTTTTGTCTTACACTACTCTTCTGAACCGTTAGATCTCCTCAGGATACATGTTGACACATTTTCAATGCACACACACAATTATCATGTCTTTAATCAACCGTATTTTTTTTTTAAAGATTTTGTTTAGTCAATCAAATATATCACCCAAGCTTGGCATTGCGGCTGGACGAACCGTTGTACTTTCTCGAGCGCCCACTAGAGTAAACATCAACTATTATAGCCATTGTCTTTATATTTTTCTCAAGTGGAGTCTTGATCTAAAAAGCATTAATGGCTTCGCCTCCTTCCTCCTCCTCCTAACTACTTTTGACGCTTATAAATGAACAGGACTTGGTCTCAACTATAATTATGTGGTCCATGACAACGTAAGGATAGCTATAGACCGATAATGAGTGCAATTTATCTACTCTACCCACAGCAATCGGTCTCAGTTTAAGTTAGGAGAAGGAAGAGAATCTCGTCTCGTCTCTGTACTGTTACTTGTGCGAAACCAGCGGTGGAGCTTTCTCTCTTCTTTGGAACACTACCAAAAGTGTTACTTTATCCATTTCATGGCCAGCAGCATAGTTGGTGATTTTTTTTTCCGGTCAGGTGGAATCCCATTTTGTCGAAGGTGGTGTTCTTTGTGTCTGACACTGTAATGAAATATTAGTCCCCTTTCATTAAGATCGGCTTTGTTATCTTCTCATTTAGAGCATCTTCTCTGCTTTTCTGTTGAAATATTACTCCCCTTTTATAAAACGGCTCTGCTTGCTTCAATTTGTTAGCTTATGTGTTAAATTTTGTTTAAACAGCTGAGGGAGGGAGATTCTGTGGCATCGCATGCAGAAAAAACTCTCTTTGAAGTTCTTCCAGAGAAGCTCAGGAGAGCAGTAGCAGTCATGGATCCCCTCAACCTCAGAAGCAGCCAATTTGTGTGGCTTACTTATTCTGCTTTCCTCTTCCTCTGCTTCTCCCGTCAAGCGGCTGCAGACTTGAGCAGCGACAAGGAAGCTCTCCTTAGCTTCTCTGCTGCAGTTCGCCATGGCAGGAAGCTCAACTGGAGGCTCGATACGCCAACTTGTTCGTCTTGGATTGGAGTCACATGCACCAAAAACGGAACCAGAGTCGTCGGAGTTAGGCTTCCTGGAATTGGTCTTATAGGAGACATCCCTTCCAATTCTCTCGGAAAGCTTGAAGCTTTGCAAGTCTTAAGCCTCCGATCCAACGAACTCACCGGCAAACTCCCACCAGACATATCCTCCCTCCCTTCCCTCCGCTTTCTCTACCTCCAACACAATAATTTCTCAGGAAATCTACCAGATTCATTTTCTCCCACGCTCAACTCTCTCGACCTCTCCTTCAATCTCTTCTCCGGCGAAATTCCGGCCGCCATCTGGAATTTATCTCAGCTTGCATCGCTGAATCTCGGGAACAACATTCTCTCAGGACCTATCCCTGATCTCAATCTTCCGAAGCTAAGGCATCTTAACCTTAGCTTCAACAATCTGAATGGCTCTGTACCCTTCTCTCTCCAAACCTTCCCTAATGATTCATTCACCGGAAACCTGCATTTATGCGGCCCTCCCCTACCCCATTGCTCAGCTGTTCTCCCATCATCTCCCTCTCCATCATTTCCCTCATCACCTTTCCCTCTACTCCCCAACGACCACCCCAAAAACTCAAACAAAAAACTAACAATTGGTGTAATAATCGCCATCATCGTCGGAGGATTCGCCTTCGTTTTCCTCCTCGCAATCATTCTACTTATATTCATTTTGAAGCGGGAAGATACAGAATCCAACGAGTTGACGGAGAAGAAGGTGTCGGGCATTGGAAGGAGGGGAGAGAAAGGGGAGGAGTATAGCAGTGGAGTTCAGGAGGCAGAGAGAAAAAAACTGTTTTTTTTCGATAGCTGTTCTTATAACTTCGATCTGGATGATCTTCTGAGAGCTTCTGCTGAGGTTCTGGGGAAGGGGAGTTATGGGACGGCTTATAAGGCGGTTCTGGAGGATGGGACGACGGTGGTGGTGAAGAGGCTGAAGGACGTGGCGGCGGGAAAGAGGGATTTTGAGCAGCAGATGGAGGTCATTGGGAGGGTTGGAAGCCATGCAAATATTCTTCCTTTGAGAGCTTATTATTATGCAAAGGAGGAGAAGCTTTTGGTGTATGAATACGCATCCGGTGGAAACTTATCTGCGCTTCTGCATGGTATGTGGTTTACTTCTCTGAACTCTTCAGTTAATTTTGATTTTTGTCTTGGTTTTTTATGGAAGTAAGATTTTTTTTTTTTTTATTTCTTTCTGATTGAACTGATTGTGGTTTGTTTAGATTTTTGGTTCTAAATTATAGTTTCCAACAAGCTGCTTGAAACTGGTTAATATATTCATGCTATTTAATTGCATGATGGGAAAAATAATCCAATCATAGGTGCGTTTTATTTCCTGTTTATAATTATGATAAATTAGATGGTTGATGTGGTCTAATGTGAAATTTGCCTATTTTCAAATTGCGTCTTTTATGAAATTTTTTATTTTTTATTTTTATAAAAATTCAATTTTTTAAAGAAAATTTTACTTCCAGATTGCCTCTTGAATGTCTTCTGAATGCAAAACCAAAAAACAGATGAGTTAGATGGATGGATGGAAGACTGGATAATTTAATTTAAATTTTAATAGTATCTGATTCTCTTCCATGTGTCATGCTATGCTTTAGCTATTATTGGAACACATGAATCATTCAAAACTTGATTTTTAGTGGACTGCCGTGCTTATATAATACAAGGTTTAACTTTCAGCATTGGTCAACAAATTTTATTTTTCGTCATGAATCTCGAGTTGATTAACATGAATCGAAACATTCAAACTCAAATTAAAAATCACCCATAATTCCAATTTCAGCAAACTTACAATTAAACTAACCAGCTCGATGAGGAAGACTCGATGACGCCAAAATTGGCCCAATTTGAGTCAAATCACGCTCAGATCTAGCTAATTTGAAGAACAATTGAATTTTAAATCTGATAAACTTTAAATCAAATGTTTCAACAAAACGAATCCAACGAGCCTAAAAGATCACTCTATTAAGACACTCAAGTATCCACAAAATGTCATCCGATCAAAAGAATCTCTTCGGGTCGTATAATGGAGTGGTTCGAATTCCTACCTTATTTATTAGGAGGGAGGCCTCCTCCAAACTCAATATATAGAGCCCTATCCTCTTCACGAAAAGGGAGGAAGTGTCAAACCAGGAGAATAAGTCGAATTTCAGTGTGGTTATGGACGAAGAACCCAATAAGCGTTTTTTGCTCCCACAGCCGACAACCACCTTCAACAACCGTCGTCCGCCCCCTGCTCGTTGCCACGAAGCCCCTTGCAAAGTCATGACGTATGATATGGAGTAACGAAGCACCCTGCGGAGCAATGCGTCGTCCTAAACACAGTGTAGCAACACATCTCGAATACGGTGCAATGACACACCTCAAAGATGGTGTAACAACACACCCTGAAGACGGTGTAACAACATACCTAAAATACGATGCAATGATGCGTTTGCATACGGTGCAATGACACACCTAAAGACGGTTTAACAATGCACCTTAAAAATCATGTAACAACACACTCTAAATACAGTGCAACAATGTGCCTCACATGCATTGCAACGACACATCCCAAAGATGATGTAACGATGTACTCCAAAGAAGATGTAAGAACACGCCTTTAATAACTGCTTACAACAAATACATTCAAAATACAGTGACTTTCTCCGAACTCTTGAAGTTCTCTCATTACATCTCAGCATTACATCGTGCGTGACCAATTACGAGATACATGGTTCACAACTCATGTAGCTCCCAACTCCAGCCTCTGCGGCCTACGAAAGTTATCGCAACACACCATTACAGCCTATGTGACCAACAATACGTTAATATATCTCCCAGCTATGACCATTGACCTATATCACCAACTATAACCTACGTGAATCACAGCCCAAGCAGCTCCCAACTACGATCTCTGTGGTCTACGAACGTTTTCACAACTCACCACTACGACTTATGTGACCAACTACTACCTATGTGACTCACAACTCATGTAGCATCCAATTCCAGCCTTTGTGGTCTACATGCAGTAATGCAGCTCTCTATTATAACCAATGTTTAGAAAACCAAACCAAACCGGCCGGTTCAACGATTCGACCGTGAATCGGCCGGTGGTTCGGCTCGGGCTAGCTTAAAAAATGCCCCTGCATAGAACCAGATTGATTGAACCGGCTTGGAACCAGCAAAAACCTGCCGGTTTGACAAATCACTCATATCACATAAATTTTATGTAATTTACACATCTAATGCCTAAACTCTATTTTTTTTTACATTTTTACCACCCACCAAATTTTATTTATTTACATATCTAACACTTAAATTCTATTTTTTACATTTATACCACCAAAATCATCCATATCATATAAAATATCATTATTTAAAAAAAGTGAAATACAAGTTTTTCATGCATAGATAAAAATGACATGTTAAAATTGAATTTTACGTGTTAGATATTTAAAATACATAGGAATTGAGTGTTATGTAAATCTTATTTATTGTCATTTTTAAATATATTTATGATTTAGTAGGTCATCCAGTTGAATTCTGATTCAACCCCGGTTCAACTTTTGAACCTTTAACCTCTCCTACTACCGATTCAATAGCCGATCTGGTTTTCAGAACCTTGGTTATAACCTATATGACCAACTACAAATTACGTGACTCATAGTTCATGCAACTCGCAACTCCGACATCTACAACATATGAATGATATCACAACTCCCAACTGAGGCTGTTGCGGCCAACCAATGCTCCTGATGTTACCGCCTACGGCCTACATGACCAATTACTGTCATGACTTTCAACTATAACCTCTATAACAAGCTGATGCTACAATCACCGTCTATAACATTCACGACGGACCACTATCTCCATAGCAACTAACCATCACCCTCACGACTCATTATGACTATAATTGTCGAAATGTCATTGTGAATCAAGTTTATAATTTTATATTCCATAATTCAGGAAAAAAAAGATATGTGTACTCACCATTACACGTAAAAAATTGGGGTGTCTCCTGCTACTATTTTTTATGTGTATTGGATTATTGTACTATATTGAGATGTTAATTTACTTTTCTATCATTGTGAATCTTCCGACACATTATTTTGGCGTCGTCTGTAGGAAACCAAGTCTCGTTGGGCATAGCTTGAAGTCTAAAATGTCTTGTCCTCTACTTCATTTTTCAATGATATACATCAAGATGAAGCATTCTTCAATGTAGGGGGTAACCTTCATTGTAATCTCGAAAATTCATTCATGATAATGTCTCGGGCACGATTATGGTGGCGTTAACTTATCGCATCTTATTCAAACACAAATTCTATGAAAATCATTTCCAGAATGGGGGGCAACCTTCACTGTAGTTTCAAAAGATCGTTTACGTCAATGTCTAAGGCACGACAATCATCTCACGTTTCATCCATACATCAAGTTTTTGAGAACCGCTTACAAAATTAGGGGGCAACCTTCATCGCAAGGAGCACTTCCTCAACCCCCCCCCCCTCATACTGGAATTTCTCTTCAATTGGATCATGAAGTTGATCTCTTCAATGTCTTATATGGCCTACGTGGTCTGCAACTCATGCAGCTCCCAACTCCGGCCTCTACGGCCTACAGGCGTTATCACAACTGACCAATATGACATATGTGACCAACTACGACCTCCATTGCTCACAGCTCATGCAACTGCCAACTCCAATCTCTGTGCAATACAGACGTTTTTACAACTTCTTGCTAAGGCCTATGCAATCAACTATGACCGACGTGACACAACTCACGCAGCTCCCAATTCCAACCTCTGCGGCCTACGACGTTCTCATGCTTACTACTGCGACCTACGTAATCAATTACAACCTACGTGACTCACAACCATGCAACTCCTAACTCTAGCCTCGGCGGCTTACAAACATTATAACAACTCTCTACTACGGCCTAATTGATGAACTACGATTTACATGGCTCATACCTCATGCAGCTTCCAACCCCGACCTTTGCGGCCTACGAACACTATTGCAGCTCCCAACTACAATCATTGTGGTCAACCGACGCTCCTGAAGCGACCGCCTACGGTCCGCATGACCAACTACTATCACAGCTTTTCATGAGTAATGATTTTATTAAAATCTAATACACATGAGGTCTATTTATTATAAAAGAAAATTCACAAAACAAAAAAAAAATTGTGATAAGGAAAATTTTAAGTTATCTAAATTTAATTGAATTCCATACAATGACTTATTCTATGTGTCAAAATATTTAATGAACATTCATGTTCTGAATTAGAATAAATAAACCATTAATTTTTCATTCACAGAACTGTCCATACTCAACAATTAGTTCCAATTTAATATTATAAAATAATGGTCTTCCCATATACACATCTAATCATGTACTTAAAGATTGTTATAACTATTCTATCAAACTTTTCTTTGAAAAGTATGGATGGCCATAGCACACCGGTTATTGTTTATTAGACTAAATGATGTTAATATTTATGGGATATATTGGAAGGCTTGAGATATGTTATACAATTTGTCAAGGGATCCACACAGTAACTTTTGGCAGATTTATGAGATTCATGGCATATTAAAACAAATAGCTTTTCTTATCGGTTAGGTGGTGAATAACAGTTTGGTTTATTAGAATACCCTATCTTATTAGTCAATTGGTAAAGATTTTACTCTTTTGTTAGGTTGTTTCGTTTGCCTTGAAAAAATGTATGCTTATATGAAGGCAAGTAATGTATTTTATGGATATTATGTCATTTCATATTGATGAATGCATGTTCAGTCCATTGATGAAAAATGTTCTCCCCCTCTTCCAAGTAATGAGGCTTATATGAATCAATTGAATGAGCAAATGACTAATTTTTTACTTGATGGTGGAACCAAGTCATGTATGTCTATGGCCTTCGACATCTATACAATTTGTCAAGAGATCCATATAATAATTTTTAAGAGATTTATGAGATTCATTGCATATGAAGACAAATAGCATGTTAGGTGGTGAATAACAATTTTTTTTTTTTATTAGAGTATCCTATCTTGTTAGTCAAATGGTAAATATTTTACTCTTTTGTTAGGTGGGGTTTTCTTTGTTTTGAAAAAATGCATGCTTATGTATTTTATGGATATTATGTTATTTTATATTGATGAATGTATGTTTAGTCCATTGATGTAAAATGTTCTCTCCCTCTTCTAAGTAATGAGGCTTATATGAATTAATTAAATCAACAATTGATTAATATCAGTTTTATTTATGTCCAGGGCGGGTCACTGTCCACTCTGGAATTTGAAATTTTTTTATATAAATAATAAAATTTAATAGTTTTTTTTAATGTAATTTAGACAATTTAGTAATTTCACCCCCCTCTCCCCGGGACATATTTTTGTCTAATACTTCAAAATAATTAAACATTTGACAATTTTGTCCACACTAAAAAATAAAGTTGGTTTCACCCTCGTTTTGTTTTGTTTATTTTATGGGACAATTACACTCATACCGCACAATTCTTATGTATTTATTTACATGACTAACAATTGAACATTTTGTTTTTCTCGGTTCTTTTTAAAGCATTGGAGTCGCTAACTTGTCTATTTCTATGTCGTATAATTCTCTTATTTGAATAAATCTCCCTCACATATCAATACAAATGATTCGAATAGAAGAAGAATCAAATAGAAAAGAAACACGAAAAGAGACAATTAAAAAAAACAAGCGGAAGACTTATAGATGGATAATCCTCGTGTGATGGGTCGAGAATATACATCCAAACATGATCAAATCGAAGTACCTCAAAACACAACATTCACGAAAAAAAATCTCTATGTAAATCACTTGTAACTAGAGAACCAAAAAGTACATTTTTGTTCTAGAGTCAAGAGTCTTCCAGAGAAATGTATCCCTCTGATTAATTACAATCTTGGGGGATACCCAAGAATACGCTCAATAAAATGAGGTTTGCTTATATTATCATGAACCTCGAGAATAGACCATTAAAGGATGTTTATTTCAACCAGGAGCACCTCACTGCCTCGGGAGCCCATACCGAAACACATGGGAGAGGGTAAGTCCCTCAAATCCATAGGTGAACGATGGCCTACAATAAGTGAGGCCTGGAGAAATAATCAGGTCGACTTGACAGGAACATCCTTATGCTTCAAAGATCACTGAATCATGAGGGTGATTAAACCAAAGTGACTAATCAGACCGGGACGACCGATCGAACCCAAAATAGGTTATCGACGCGGGGCGGTCGATCAAACCCAAAAGATCGGGCTATCGGGCCGGGGCGGCTGACTGAACCCGGAAAGTAGGTTGATTAAGTTAGGACGATTGATCGAACCCAAAGTGGGTGATCGACGCTGGGAGATCGATCAAACCCATAAGATTGGGCGATCCCACCAGGGCGGTCGATCGAGCCTGAAAAGTAGATCGATGGAGCCAGGACGACCGATTGGACCCAAATTGGTTGATCGATGCGGGGCGATCGATCGAACCCAAAAGATCAGGCGATTGGGCCAAGGCTGTCGATTGAGCCCGAAAAGTAGGTCAATCGAGTCGGGACTATCACTCCGACCCAAGAGTGGGTGATCAAACCACTGTGGTCGATCAAACCTAAAAGATTAGGTGATCGAGTTGAAGCGGCTGATCAATCTCATAAAGTAGGTCGATCAAGCCACGACGAACAATTGGACCCAAAGTGATCAGTCGATCGATGGTGTGACCAATCGAACCGAAGTGATCACGCGGAAAAACACACAAAAATGCAGAAATGCCAACAAATGATCATGCATGATGCAATAGAAACCCAAGGGCGCTTAACGACATATTGAACTCGTCCTAACGACCTTGCGAGTTGAATTGATGGAAAGTGATGTTAACGTCGTATCACGCAAAGCAACTCGACGTTGCCATCCATTTACCTGACATGGGGTGAAGAGTTGACTCTTGAGAACTTTTCGTGATCAAGCGAATGGAGACCAAAGGTGAGTCACCATCTTTCTGATCCTTCGATTTAACTTTTCCATCAAAGTGAAATTGTTGGAGCAAATTGTAAGGTCTCACAAAACCTCGTCTTTCATAGGATTTTGGTGTTAGGGCTCAAGGGAAACGCTCAGATTCATAGGGGGTGTCCTCGAATGCCTTTGTAGTCTAAAGGCTCTCTCTAAGCACAAGAAAACCTAGTCCTTAATCCTCAACACATCCAAACCTATGGGCTCTAGGAAGAAAAATGCAAGAGTTTAAGTGGTTATACCACCGTGGTGATTTTTTGATATCCGACGAAGTCCAGGAAGAAGCTCTCTTTAAAAGGAGAGAAGGCGCCCACACTTTTTCCCCCACGAATGACAAAGCTCTTCCCGTAAGGAGATTTTGGCGATGTCACAGACTCTGGCTAAGGTCCTTTTTCGAAGTATGAAGAAGTTCTACTCAAGGCGAGATTCCGACGAGGTGGCACACAAGAAATTCCTCTTTTCCTCTATCTTCTCCGGAGGAGTGATGGCCGGAAAAGCAAACGGTGAGAAAGGAGAAGAAAATGGAAGAAATAAGTAAAAGAAGGAAGATGAAGAGAACTCTCAAAACACTCATGAATCTCTCCAAAATCCCTCCACAAGCTCCTCACAGCTCTCCTCCTTTCTAAAAATCTCCAAAATGATCCCATTACCAAATGGATGGCTCCCCCAGTTATCCCTAGCAAAAGGGGTTTATACCATGGTTAACTGAGAAAAAATGACCGCTTACCCCATATGGGAACATCCCAGGTTAGCGCAGGTGCCAAAAGTGGCCTAGGACCGGTCCATGGCTTATTTCCAGCTGTCAGACGGCGTCCTGCTAGAAAAACAAGGACCATCTCGTGAAAAGAGTTCTAGCGCCGCGAACGGGCTAGTGGGGTGGCCACGCTCGAAGGCTAGCGTAATTACGCCACCTGCTCTTTTTGGTCGGCTTGGCTACGTGGCCAAGGGCGTGGTCAAGCCGCGGGCCACATACCGAACAGGTTAGGGACGACCTAGCGTGCTCACTCCACAAGACAGATGTGGCCGCTCCTTTTTTAGGGTTTTACGCCATGTTCGATCCCGGGAAAGCCCTTCCGTAGCGAAAACAATGTTCCAGACTCATCTGTGCTATCTGTTTTGCAATTTGGGGCCATCAGAACAACGTTTTGCCGACGAGTAAGCTAAATCACGGCCCAATTGCTCATACCGTGCCGAGCGAAATCCGTCAA
Organism: Phalaenopsis hybrid cultivar; assembly: GCA_002079205.1. Taxonomy (NCBI): domain Eukaryota; kingdom Viridiplantae; phylum Streptophyta; class Magnoliopsida; order Asparagales; family Orchidaceae; genus Phalaenopsis; species Phalaenopsis hybrid cultivar. The sequence goes on along the minus strand of JXCR01148729.1, from coordinate 762,318 downwards.
TCCATTCGAAGCCGTCTGACGAATGTAATGCTGATCAGCCTTAGCCTTAGCGAAAACCAGACCCCCAGCAAAGCATTTTTTTACATGTCGAAGGATCGAAAACAGATGCCTTGAACCCTAGGAGGTTGTGCACGCGTGAAGCATACTCCTTGGTCGTTCAAGCGGACACCCTACGCTCCTGACATCGAAATGATGATGTCAACACATTCATAAATACATGAATGTTACTCAAATCATTCACATCACATTAAAAAAAAATAATCATAACTACCTTTTTAAAGTTAAGTACATCTTTTTATGTATAAGTTTATAAAGACACCGAGGTGTTATAAGTGTTAATATCAAAGTTTAGATGTTAAATATGTAAATACATAAGGATTGTGTGGTTTGCATGTAGATTTTATTTATTTATTTATTTATTCACTTTTCTTTTGTTATCTATTATTAGTCTATATTAATCAAATTTGGGTTACCGGATTGAAAATTTGTTTTTTTTGCTGCATTTTTTGAGCAAAACCACTCTCAACTATAAAAGATCAAATTTTCAATGGTACATTTTATAAATAGCGATCTTCCATATGCTATATATGTAATCATGGCAAAAATGGGGCATTTAACTTCTATCTCCTTCTCCAAACAGGAAACAAAAATGCAGGAAGAGCTCCTTTAGACTGGGAATCCAGACTAAAAATCATGCTAGGAANAATCATACTTGAATTTCTTTTCAATTGGATCATGAAGTTGATCTCTTCAATGTCTTCTATGCCCTACGAGGTCTGCAACTCATGAAGCTCCCAACTCCGACCTCTATGGCCTACGGGCGTTATCACAGCTGACCAATATGACATATGCGACCAACTACGAACTCCATTGCTCGCAGCTCATAAACTGCCAACTCCAATCTCTGTGCAATACAGACGTTTTTACAACTTCTTGCTAAGACCTATGCAACCAACTATGACCTACGTGACACAACTCACGCAGCTCCCAATTCCAGCCTCTGCGGCCTACGACGTTCTCATGCTTACTACTGCGGCCTACGCAATCAATTACAACCTACGTGACTCACAACCCATGCAACTCCTAACTTTGGTCTATGCGGCTTACAAACATTATTCAACTCTCCGTTACGACCTAATTGACCAACTACGACTTACATGGCTCATAGCTTATGCAACTTCCAACCCCGACCTCTGCGCCCTACGAACACTATTCCACCTCCCAACTACAACCATTGTGGTCAACCGACGCTCCTGAAGCGACCGCCTACGGTCCGCATGACCAACTACTATCACTTCTTTTCATGAGTAATGATTTTATTAAAATCTAATACACATGAGGTCTATTTATTATAAAAGAAAATTCACAAAACAAAAAAAATTTGTGATAAGGAAAATTTTAAGTTATCTAAATTTAATTGAATTCCATACAATGACATATTCTATGTGTCAAAATATTTAATGAACATTCATGTTCTGAATTAGAATAAATAAACCATTAATTTTTCATTCATAGAACTGTCCATACTCAACAATTAGTTCCAATTTAATATTCTAAAATAATGGTCTTCCCATATACATGTCTAATCATGTACTGAAAGATTGTTATAACTATTCTATCAACTTTTCTTTGAAAAGCATGGATGGCCATAGCACACCGGTTATTGTTTATTAGACTAAATGACGTTAATATTTATGGGATATATTGGAAGGCTTGAGATATGTATACAATTTGTCAAGGGATCCACACAGTAACTCTTGGCAGATTTATGAGATTCATAGCATATGAAAACAAATTGCTTTTCTTATCGGTTAGGTGGTGAATAACAGTTTGGTTTATTAGAATACCTTATCTTATTAGTCAAGTGGTAAAGATTTTACTCTTTTGTTAGGTTGTTTTGTTTGCCTTGAAAAAATGTATGCTTATATGAAGGCAAGTAATGTATCTTATGGATATTATGTTATTTCATATTGATGAATGCATGTTCAGTCCATTGATGAAAAATGTTCTCCCCCTCTTACAAGTAATGAGGCTTATATGAATCATTTGAATGAGCAAATGACTAATTTTTTACTTGATGGTGGAACCAAGTTATGTATGTCTAGGGCCTTAGACATCTATACAATTTGTCAAGAGATCCATATAATAATTTTTAAGAGATTTATGAGATTCATTGCATATGAAGACAAATAGCATGTTAGGTGGTGAATAACCATTTTTTTTATTAGAGTATCCTATCTTGTTAGTCAAATGGTAAATATTTTACTCTTTTGTTAGGTGGGGTTTTCTTTGTTCTGAAAAAATGCATGCTTATATATTTTAAGGATATTATGTTATTTTATATTGATGAATGTATGTTTAGTCCATTGATGTAAAATGGTCTCTCCCTCTTCTAAGTGATGAGGCTTATATGAATTAATTAAATCAGCAATTGATTAATATCAGTTTTATTTATGTCCAGGACGGGTCACTGTCAACTCTGGAATTTGAAATTTTTTTATATAAATAATAAAATTTAATAGTTTTTTTTAATGTAATTAAGACAATTTAGTAATTTCACCCCCTCCCGGGGACATATTTTTGTCTAATACTTCAAAATAATTAAACATTTGGCAATTTTGTCCACACTAAAAAATAAAGTTGGTTTCTCCCCTCATTTTGCTTTGTTTATTTTATGGGACAATTACACTCATACCACACAATTCTTATGTATTTATTTACATGTCTAACACTTAAACATTTTGTTTTTCTCGGATCTTTTTAAAGCATTGGAGTCGCTAACTTGTCTATTTTTATGTCGTATAATTCCCTTATTTGAATAAATCTCCCTCACATATCAATAAAAATGATTTTAATAGAAGAAGAATCAAATAGAAAAGAAATACGAAAAGAGACAAATAATTAAAAAAAAACAAGCGGAAGACTTATAGATGGATAATCCTCGTGTGATAGGTTGAAAATATACATCCAAACATGATCAGATCGAAGTACCTCAAAACACAACAATCATGAAAAGAATCTCTATGTAAATCATGTGTAACTAGAGAACCAAAAAGAACATTTTTGTTATGGGGTCAAGAATCTTCCAGAGAAATGTTTCCCTTTGATTAATTACATTCTTGAGGGATACCCAAGAATACGCTCAAAAAAATTAGGTTTGCTTATATTATCATGAATCTCGAGAATAGGCCATTAAAGGATGTTTATTTCAATCAGAAGCACCTTACTGCCTCAGGAGCCCATACTGAAACACATGGGAGAGGGTAAGTCCCTCAAATCCATAGGTGAATGATGACCTACAATAAGTGAGGCCTGGAGAAATAATCAAGTCGACTTGACAGGAACATCCTTATGCTTCAAAGATCATTGAAACGTGAGGGCAATTAAACCAAAGTGAGTAATCAGACCGGGACGACCGATAAAACCCAAAATAGGTTATCGACGCGGGGCGGTCGATCGAACACAAAAGATCGGGCTATCGAGCCAGGGCGGCTGACTGAACCCGGAAAGTAGGTCGATTAAGTCAGGACAATTGATCAAACTCAAAATGGGTGATCGACGCTGGGAGATTGATCGAACCCATAAGATTTAGCGATCCCACCAGGGCAGCTGATCGAGCCCGAAAAGTAGGTCGATGGAGCCAGGACGGCCGATTGGACCCAAATTGGTTGATCGATGTGGGGCGACCGATCGAACCCAAAAGATCAGGCGATTGGGTCAAGGCTGTCGATCGAGCCCAAAAAGTAGGTCGATTGAGTCGGGACTATCAATCCGACCCAAGAGTGGGTGATCAAATCACTGTGGTCAATCAAACCTAAAAGATTAGGTGATCGAGCTGGAGCGGCTGATCAATCTCATAAAGTAGGTCGATCGAGCAAAGACGGACAATTGGACCCAAAGTGATCGATCGATCGCTGGTGTGACCAATCGAATCAAAGTGATCACGCGGAAAAGCACACAAAAATGCAAAAATGCCAACAAATGATCATGCATAATGCAATAGAAACCCAAGGGCGCTCGACGGTGTATTGAACTCGTCCTAAAGACCTTGCGTAGCTTCTAGGTTTGAATTGATGGAAAGTGATGTTAACGTCGTATCACGCAAAGCAACTCGAAGTTGCCATCCATTTACCTGACATGGGGTGAAGAGTTGACTCTCGAGAACTTTTCGCGATCAAGCGAATGGAGGCCAAAGGTGTATCGTCATCTGTCTGATCCTTCAATTTCACTTTTCCATCAAAGTGAAATTGTTGGAGCAAATTGTAAGGTCTCACAAAACCTCCTATTTCATAGGATTTTAGTGTTAGGGCTCAAGGGGAACGCTCAGATTCATAGGGGGTGTCCTCGAATGCCTTTGTAGTCTAAAGGTTTTCTCTAAGCACAAGAAAACCTAGTCCTTAATCCTCAACACATCCAAACCTAGGGTCTCTAGGAGAAAAATGCGAGAGTTTAAGTGGTTATACCGCCGTGGTGATTTTTTGATATCCGACGAAGTCTAGGAAGAAGCTCTCTTTAAAAGGAGAGAAGATGCCCACGCTTTTTCCCCCACGAATGACAAAGCTCTTCCCGTAAGGAGATTTTGGTGACGTCACGAACTTTGGCTAAGGTCCTTTTCCGAAGTATGAAGAAGTTCTAATCAAGGGGAGATTCCGATGAGGTGGCACACAAGAAATTCCTTTTTCCTCTATCTTCTTCGGAGGAGTGATGGCCCGAAAAGCAAACGGTGAGGAAGGAGAAGAAAATGGAAGAAATAAGTAAAAGGAGGAAGATGGAAGTGAGAATTCTCAAAACACTCATGAATCTCTCCAAAATCCCTCAACAAGCTCCTCACAGCTCTCCTCCTCTCTAAAAATCTCCAAAATGATCCCATTACCAAATGGATGGCTTCCCCTTTTATCCCTAGCAAAAGGGGTTTATACCATGGTTAACTGGGAAAAAATGACCACTTACCCCATATGGGAACATCCCAGGTGAGCGTAGGTGCCAAAAGTGCCTAGAACCGGTCCATGGCTTATTTCTGGCTATTAGACGGCGTCCCGCTAGAAAAACAGGAACCATCTCGTGAAAAGAGTTCTAGCGCCGCGAACAGGCTAGTGGGGTGGCCACGCTCAAAGGCTGGCGTAATTACGCCACCTGCTCTTTTTGGTTGGCTTGGCAACGTGGCCAAGGGCGTAGTCAAGCCGCGGGACATAGACCGAACAGGTTAGGGACGACCTAGCGTGCTCACTCCACAAGACAGATGTGGCCGCTCCTTTTTTAGAGGTTTTACGCCATGTTTGAACCCGTGAAAGCCCTTCCTTAGCGAAAACAATGTTCCTGACTCATCTGTGCTATCTGTTTTGCAATTTGGGGTCATCAAAACAACGTTTTGCCGACAAGTAAGGTAAATCACGGCCCGATTTGCTCGTACCGTGCCGAATGAAATCCGTCAATCCAGTCGAAGCCGTCTGACGAATGTAATGCTGAACAGCCTTAGCCTTAGCGAAAACCAGACCCCCAGCAAAGCATTTTTTACCACATGTCAGAGGATTGAAAACAGATGTCTTGAACCCTGGGATGTGCACGCGTGAAACATACTCTCTGGTCGTTCAAGCGGACACCCTATGCTGCTGACATCAAAATGATGATGTCAACACATTCATAAATACATGAATGTTACTCAAATCATTAACATCACATTATAAAAAAATAATCATAACTACCTTTTTAAAGTTAAGTACATCTTTTTATGTATAAGTTTATAACGACACCGAGGTGTTATAAGTGTTAATATTAAACTTTAGACGTTAAATATGTAAATACATAAGGATTATGTGGTATGCATGTAGATTTTATTTATTTTTTTATTTATTCACTTTTCTTATGTTATCTATTATTAGTCTCTATATTAATCAAATTTGGGTTACCGGATTAAAAATTTGTTTTTTTTTTTGCTGCATTTTTTTAGCAAAACCACTCTTTTGAGCAAAACCACTCTCAACTATAAAAGATCAAATGGTACATTTTATAAATAGCGATCTTCCATATGCTATATATGTAATCATCGCAAAAATGGGGCATTTAACTTCCATCTCCATCTCCATCTCGAAACAGGAAACAAAAATGCAGGAAGAGCTCCTTTAGACTGGGAATCCAGACTAAAAATCATGCTAGGAACAGCAAAGGCTATAGCTCACTTACACGAAGAAGCTGGCGCAAAGTTCTCCCATGGCAACATAAGACCTTCGAACATCCTCCTCACCCCCGGCCTCCATCCCCTCCTTTCAGACCACGGCGTTTCCCAGCTCATAAACTCTCCCACCATCCCCTCCCGATCATCCNGCTATAGCTCACTTACACGAAGAAGCTGGCGCAAAGTTCTCCCATGGCAACATAAGACCTTCGAACATCCTCGTCACCCCCGACCTCCATCCCTTCCTTTCAGACCACGGCGTTTCCCAGCTCATAAACTCTCCCACCATCCCCTCCCGATCATCTGCCGCCTATCTCGCCCCAGAGTTCATCGACACCCGCAAATTCACCCATCAGACCGACGTCTACAGCTTCGGCGTCGTGCTTCTCGAAATCCTGACCGGAAAATCTCCGATCTGCGCTCCCGGCCACGACGAGATCGTTGATTTGCCGCGGTGGGTGCAGTCTGTGGTTCGCGAGGAATGGACTGCGGAGGTGTTTGATGTCGAGCTTATGAGGTGCCCTAACAACGAGGAAGAAATGGTAGCGATGCTTCAGATCGGGTTGGCTTGTACTTCGAAAGATCCGCACCAGAGGCCGAGAATGCAGCAAGTGGTGACGATGATTGAGGATCTCCGGCCGACGGAGTCCGACGATCGCCGCTCGCCTGATGATGGCCGGTTGAAGTGATTCCGATAGCGTTGTGCAGTGGTGCTGATATAGTTGTAAGGTGTTGGCGGTGATTTTCTAAGTATTTGGTATGTGGTTGTGAGATTGGTTCGGTGCATTTGAATTTAGAGCTAATTTGGATTTGATTCGAGTTGAGTTTGAAATTGATTTCAGTTATGCTTAAAAATTCCTTTTTTAAAATTTTTTTTAGCAAGCTTTAATCATTATTGCAGCAAATGATCCCAAAATCTTTACTTTTATATGTTTAAATTGGGGCATATTTAACAATCAACATTTCATCGATTTTTCAAATTTTCATTTTTTTTTAATCAAATTCTCAATAGTTTGATCGTGTCACATGTAAATACATCGGTTCAATAGTTAAAAAGATTCACCTGGATGGTTCATTTGTAAAAATTAATGCTTTAATTGTCCCAATTTTTAATTACAATTTACTTTAAGCTCGATGTTGTTGTTTAAGTTTTACTTGCCTTAATGAAGAATATGTGTGGACTACAGAATGAGGACATTCGTGGACTACTTTGACACCGTTTGCCCGAAGGATAGCTACACCTTGCCTCGGGTTGAAGCGCTCATGGACACGATAGTCAACTATTTTGTAATGAGCTTCTTCAACGCATTCACCGACTACCACCAGATCAAAATGTGTCTGACCAATGCAGAAAAGACTACATTCACACACTGCTCCGCCTCTCTAGCTTGACCCCCGACCCGTCTGTCTCTCACACACTCATGCCACTTGCAAAAATATATGTGGAAGGCGACTCCATTTTGCGATCTCAGAGAAGGGAAACAACCACCTTATCAATAGGGCTACAATTCTTTCCTTATATATATATATTTATATATATATAAAGATTCGAATATTCGGTATGTTCCTATGACAAAATCAGCCTCGCCTAAAAATAGGGGGTTATTGATATGTCATCAAAATTTTCATTATTAGCCATGGAACTTGAGACATGGCGCAAATCTTGATATAATTTTTTGAATAAATTATGTTCAAATTTCAATTGAAAATTATCCAAAATTCTAATTTTAGCAAACTTAAAGTAAAATTGACCGACTAAACGAGACAAAGTTGGTCCAATTCGAGTCAAATCAAGCTATTAAGCAATTTTTGAAAAATTTTGGTGGTTAATTGGAAGGTCATATTAATTACAAATCTGACAAGCATATAATATAATTGAGCATCTCGATGAGACAAATCTAGCAAGTCCAAGATCACTCAATTCTGAAATCACTAAGACACTCAAATGTCTACAAATTATTGTCCAATCGAGGTATCTCCCAAACTCGATAAATTGAGCTCGACCCCTTCAATAAAGAGGACCATACCTTGAAGTGGAGGATGCCCAAAATTTAAAGAAGAAATAATTGAGGTCAAATGTTCTATATTGAAGATCCAATGACCACCACTCACTCCATTTGCTGTGGAACACCATTGACCACCGCCTTCTAGCCATCGTTGAATACAGTTAGACAACTCCTGCTCAGTGAAACAAAAACCCTCATGGAATTAGAGCGTACATTACAAAATCTCAGCGTAAGTTGTGGAGTAACAAAGCCCCCGACAAAGCAATATATTGTCATGAATATTGTGCAACAACACACCCAGAAGACAGTGTAATGAATCACCCTGAAGAAGTTGTAATAATGCACAACGCACCCCACAAATGTTATAATGACACGCACCAAAGATGGTGTAACAACACTTCGCATAGGTGTATTGTCATTCTCTCAATACGGAATCATGATTAACATCATATCAAGGATCCGACAACAACTCCCTGCAATAATTACTTACAAATGACGCACTCAGAATACAATGATCTTCTTCAGACTTATGAAGTTTTGTCCTCACAGTTCACTAGTCATTGCAGCTCGTAACTATGGCCTCTACAGTCTATGCACGTAATCGCAGCTCATAGATATGGCCTATGTCGTTGACTACAACCTACGTGGTCCACAAACCATGCAACTCCTAACTTCACCCTCTGTGGCCTACAAATGTTATTGTAGCTCACCACTATGACTTATGTAACTAACTATAACCTACATGATCCACAGTTCAAGCAGCTCACAATTCTAGCCTATGTGACTTATAAACGTTATCACAGCTCACCACTATGAACTACATGACAATAAATAGCCTACGTGGTCAACGACTGATGTAGCTTCTAACTATGGCCTCTACAACCTATAGATTTTATTACATCTCATCACAACAGTCTACGTGATTTACAACTCACACAAGTCCTTAATCTAGCCTCTGCAACATGCAGACGTTATTACAGGTCACTACTATGGTCTAGGTGGCTCACAACTCATGCAACTCTCAACTCTAGCATTTATAACCTAAGGACATTATTGCAGTTCAATACCACAACTTTCGTAACCAACTATGTTTTGTGTGGCTCAGAACTCCTAGATCCCCCTACTATGGAGTCTATGTTCAATCGACACTCCTAGAGCAATTATATACGATCTTTATGGCAAACTACTATATGACATTCAACTATGACGTCTATGATAAGGTGACGCTATAGCCATCACCTACAACATCCATGACGGGTTATTGTTTTCATAGGACATCATTGAGAGCTACATTCATTACAGCCTGATTATGGCTAATTAAAATGAACTACTATTGTATATTTACGGTGTTCAACTTTATAACTTCATCTTCCTTAGTTTAGGGGAGTTGACATGTGTACTTACAATTATATAGTTGATTTTATTGTGCTAACCCCTATGATTTTTTCCCATTTGCAAGATTTCCCCTGTAAAAACTTGATGTGTCTCATTATGTTTCTCTTTTATTATCTAAATTTGTATTGGATTCTCTTACAATACTAAGATTTTAAATAATCAACCTACTGCCGTGAATTTTTCAGCGCACATTCAATAACATACACATGATTATGACTAAAAACTTTTGTTATGTACCAATAATTAACTTTTGGTGCTTTGTACACTTTGTGTGGACCATCCAAATTTGAGTTGAACCAGACATGATTTTGGCTAATTAATTAAATCCAATTTTAAAAATTAGTGGGGGCCCACCATATTGGGGGGGCCCACCATGTGGGGGGCTCTAACATCACATCAAAAATATTTTTTTTAAAGATCTTTTTTACTTAACTTTTTTAAAAATTAAATGTACATTTTTTATATATACATTTATAGCACCATGATGATATAAATGTAAATATCAAACTTTAGATATTAGATATGTAAATCCATAAGAATGATATGGTACTAATGTAAATTTCCCAAAAAACAAAACTAAAACATGATAAGGGAAAGCTTGGAAAACAATAGAGGAGACAGAACTAATCTTTTCCTTATGTTATACTTGATAACTTTACATTTAAGCAGTTAAATTTAACATGTTTTTTTTAAGCAAAATGTGCTCCAATATTTTGCACATTCATTAAAAATAAAATGAACAATCACAAAATATCGATTTTGAGCACTCGCATTGCTAAAAAAATACATGTTTTTATGAGCTAATAAATTGAACCGAGATTATTCAACTCAAAGAGTATAGCTCGCGGGTCATTTACTTAATAACCTTACAACTATCACCCTTAATTTGAGCTTGATTAATTTTATCGAGTTCGAGCTCGAGATTGAGCACGAGCTTGAGTCTACAAGTTCGAGCCGGCTCATCAGCTCGTTTATTTTTTATAAAAGATATAATAATATTAATTTAAGGTACTGTTATAATAAAATTATAAATAGAATGAACAATTATGAGATAAATAATAAGAAACCAGTTAACATAAAATACAAAATATTATTTTTTAAAACTATTTTCAATGCTTTAAAGATAAAATTTTTAAATTTAATATATTTTATATTAATATTATCTTAATGGAGTCAGCTCACAAGCTAATAAGTCTAGTCAAAGCTAGCATGAACTTGACCTATTAGCTCATCGAGCTCAATTAACCAACCACTTATCAAGCCAAGCTCAAACCGACTCACAAGTCGGCTTAACTCACTTACATCCCTAATCCCAACAACTGAAGGGCAGAGAATTTGATCTCCCATGTTCAACCATTGCCACCACCCCTAATATTTAATTTAATAAGATTTACATACATACCACTCAATTCTTATGTATCTATATATCTAACACTTAAATTTCAATTTTTACATATATATACCACCTTATCCATACATGAATATGAACCACAGTGGAGAAGCAAAGGAAACCTTTAAGAAAAAATTAGGAACAATTACATACATACCACTCAATCCCCGACATATTTACATATCTAACACCTAAACTTCAATTTTCATATCTCTGAAACCTATGCTATAAATTAAAGTATGTATTTCACCTTTCAAAAGTTAAAATAGTGGAATTTTGTATGTGATATGAAAGATTTGGGTGGTAGAATTGCAATAAACTTTTGGTGTTAAATACACAAATACATAGGAATTGGGTGTTCTGTATGTAAATGCATCTCCAGATATGGTTTATTAAACAGCAATATTGGCAAACATAAAGCATCATTCCACTCAATCTAATGCCTTCTGTCATCAAAATAGTCTCTTCTGAAAAATCAGATAAATTTCTTCCTTCCCCATATCAAAATAATAATATAAAAAATAGAACATTTACATAGATACCACACAATTCTTATATATTTACATATCTAATAATACATAAAACTTCTATATTTTTATGCAGGGCACTCAAATCTTTCATCAACGTAACTATCCTTTCAAAGGTGAATGTAACTTTTCATTACATTGGTTTAAGACACCAAAGTTTCATAAATATAAATGTCAACTTTAGGGGTTAAATATGTAAATGCATAAAAATCATGTGGTGTGTATGTAAACTTCTCCAAAAAAAACAAAATCTGCAAGTTCCAGCTTCCAAATAACTTCAGCGATTTTCTTTCGGTTTTTCCTTATCAACCAGATCTGAACCACTCACAAACCTAGCTACAAAGGAAATAAGTCGAAATGGAGCTCCTATTAGAGGAGCATCAGAAAGAGGAACTACAGGCTCTGTTTCTATCTTCTCAGCTGCAGGCTTCAACTCCACAATAATGCCATCCAATGGGACTGAAACCACATCTGCACTTATTCTAGAATCATCCAATCCAAGACCTTGTAATTGTCGTACTTGCGCCGCAGACCGCAAGTCCTCGGCGCCATTTACATTAAGATTCTCATTGGGCTTTGTTTTGGTCTCGATTGTTTCGTTAGATTCGAGTGTGCTTTTGGGAAACACTGATGCATGATCAGTAGATGAGTGCTTCATGGTATTTTCACTAGGGAGATTGTCAGCAGTCCCAACAAGATAAGATGCCTGATCCATGAAAAATTTGAAATAAAAATAGTATTATCCATTATACTTATTTATTTATTTAATTTTTAGTAGTCTTAAAAGTTTATAAAAATGTTAAATTAGTCCTAATACTATCTTAAGGGGGGCTAAAATCGTCCTTATGGAGGACTTACAACCAATATTAAAAAATTTTGGACTAAACTGACACTTTTATAAACTCTGGAACTAAAATGAACCCCTGCAAAGAGTCGGGGATCATTTTGACACTTTTTCTCATATTTGTAGAAGGAAATAGCAATGTAACATTAATGGCATAACAAAATCTAAGAAAAACCCCGGGGAATTGCAAATTTACCGTCTCCGAACCTTCGTCATTCAGTATATCTGGCTTCATTGAAGCTTCGATGGCTTTTGGAGTCGATTTTTCCTCGACATGGATCTAATTAAAAGTTCTTCGAAATTAGGCCAGAAAAACTACCATAAAGTGATAATGATTTTACTGCTATAGACAGGTTGATGATTGACAAAGCTTTCATTACAAAGAAAAATAGTCAAGCTACAAAAAATATTTAGAAAATGGAAATCAGCAGGAATTGATTTTAAGAGCCGTTTGTTAGCAAGCAAATTTATAAAATACATGTCAGAACAAAACTTCAGTTGGTACAGCATCTACATACCTCATCACTAATGCCAAAAGGGAGGCAACCAGGAGTTTTTATTTTATTTTAGGGACAATTTGGCATCAATATTTTTTTTCTTTTGTTCTTAAAAAATGTGCTTGTTTATTGTGCTTTTTGCATGTTTTAATTTCTATTTTTAAAAGGAAATCAACTTATTTTTAAAACTACTTAAAATAACTTTTATGTGATTTGATTGTTTTTAAAAATAGGAAACCAAATATGTTTTATTTCAAATCAAAACATTAACAAAATAAAATAAAAATGAAAAATAAAAGTGATCCCAAAGGGCCTTAGTTGGTGTTATGTTATAAGAGTTTCCTCGTTTTTTTAGAAGTTCTAAGTTTTAGTTTAACCAAGTTTTATTCATCTCTGTCATGATCACTACAAGAATGAGTTGTGTTCTCTGATATTCTAACGGCTATTTCCATCAGATTTGGCTGCTTCTCTAATCCATCAAACTATATAAATCCATGCATTTTACCATTTCACCACATGCCCTTCCTTATTTTTTTCTNAGAATGAGTTGTGTTCTCTGATATTCTAACGGCTATTTCCATCAGATTTGGCTGCTTCTCTAATCCATCAAATTATATGAATCCATCCATTTTATCATTTCACCACATGCCCTTCTTTATTTTTTTCTCTATTCCCATTGTGTTCTCTATTTTCTTTATTTTTTTAATTATTTTTCGTTCATTTAATTGCTTCAGCCTCTAAATTGTTGCTGAGTAAAGACAGCCTGCTGATTAGGTTCCTGTAGCAAGGCGCCATCTGCAGCTCTTTGTGTGCTTTGCTGTTTGCAGCCATTATTNTATTTTTCGTTCATTTAATTGCTTCAGCCTCTAAATTGTTGCTGAGTAAAGACTTAGCCTGCTGATTAGGTTTCTTTAGCAAGGCGCCATCTGCAGCCCTTTGTGTGCTTTGCTGTTTGCAGCCATTATCACAAAATATTATTTGTTGTAATTACCTTTGTCCAATTTTAACAATTTGCAGGATGAATCACAAAAAAACTATTTAAGGCTCTATAATCATAATATAATAAACTCGAGCTAAGCTCATACTTAACGTAAGCAAGCATGAATCTAAACCAACCAAATTTGAAGACCATCACAAAAGCTCAAATCAAGCTCCAGTTGAGCTCAAATAAACTTCTGGAAAAAAAGCCATGTTCGAACAACCTCTGCATCAGTTCGGTTCATTTGCAATTATAGGCTTGAATTCCTGATTTTGGTGATTTGTTTTCATGTTCATTTTTTATTCTATATTTTAAACTATTTTTCATGTGTGGGAATGAATTTGATCGAATTTCATAAAATTAAGTGTTTATTATCGCGGTGTGATGTCCAATCAGTGTTTCTTAATCTTAATTTTTTATGCGAAAGTCACATTAGACAATCATTAAATCATTATCCATGCAAATTTTCTTTACTTTATAGTGTTATAAAAAAATTAAAATTTTAAATTAACGATATGTGAACTACAAATTTTGATAGCATGCGAATTATTTTTGTGCCTCATATTTTACACAATGGCCGAACACTGCCGTTGCCGGTCCCAAGCCCGGATGAGAAAAGTGGAGGGTTGCGTTAGTGTAGTCGACAGCCAGGTAAAACTTGTCGAAAAAAGGTTGCGTTAGGTAATCGACAGCCAGCGTAAAACTTGTTGAAAAAAAATCATGACATGAATCATTTTATCATTGTGTAAGTGCTAGGGCGTCCCCTGGAAGCGACGCGCTGTATAGCCTGAATACAGTGCNTGGTGATTTGTTTTCATGTTCATTTTTTATTCTATATTTTAAATTATTTTCATGTGTGGGAATGAATTTCATCGAATTTCATAAAAGTAAGAGTTTATTATTGCGGTGTGATGTTCAAACAGTGTTTCTTAATCTTGATTTTTTATGCGAAAGTCACATTAGACAATCATTAAATCACTATCCATGCAAATTTTCTTTACTTTATAGTGTTACAAAAAAATTAAAATTTTAAATTAACGATAGCATACGAATTATTTTCATGCCTCATATCATGTATTTGGGAAGTCTAGCCTATGAGATATACTAAATCAATGGAGAATTCCCTAATATCAAAAAAGGACATTGGTAATTTCCTGCAGATAAGCATCTTCAATATTTTTTTGCTTGTTTTAATCTAAATAAAATTTACAAATTTGTACAATTCATGTCAATGCTTCTTTGAAGAAAATCCTTGCGAGGGAAAAAGGACTTGAATGGGCTCATCAGCAGGACAAGTTTCGGCAACAGACAGATAAATAAAACCACCACCATATCAAATGTTAGGTAAAGGGGCATTTACATGCATACCAACCAATTCCTACGCATTTACATATCTACACCTCAACCTTTTTTTTTACATTTTATAACACCTAATTTTTTTAAACACATCAGAATAACCATTATTTGAACTTTTAGAAAGTGAAATATACATTTTCATGATAGGTAAGGTGGCATATATGTAAAAATTGGAGTTTAGATGTTAGATATGTAAATACATAAGAATTGAGTGGTAGGTATGTAAATCTTCCATTTAAATAATAGTTGAATTAATAATGAATGCCTGCTTATAACTACGAACAGTGAGAAATCACTTAAATTCATACCTCGGAAGAAGCGTAGAGAGAGGCAGCCACCTCGAGGCGCTGTATGCGAGACTCCAACGTTGACATATTATCAGTCAACTGTTTATTTTCTTGAGCAAGGCTGTCTCTAGAATCTTCGAGCTCCTTTACCTGTCAAACTTTGTAATTTAACAGTAACATCAGAAACATAAGCATCAAAATATTTGAGTGATATTTTTCTAACAGTTTGGGAATTTAAGAACGAGTTTTTCCCCCTTATCCTGAATCCTTCTACATTTCTGTCTTGCACAGATAGGAATTAAAATGAGGGGCATACATACCATGCAATTCTTATGTATTTAAATATCTCAAACCTGAATTATTTACACAGCACTCAAATCTTTAATTTAAATCAAAATAGCACTATTAACACTTTTTAAAAGTCAAATACACCTTTTCACGCATAAATATAATGCATTAGGTGTTAAATATATAAGTTCATAAGAATTGAATGCTACGTATGTAAATGCCCCTGAAAATAAATGATTGTCAGCAGATAGTCACATTTCCAAATCATATATGATTGATTGAAGGAGTGCTAAATTTGAGAATGTCAAGATTTACGTTCCCAGGTTCCCTGATCTTCACACAATACAGGATCAGAGAGATGATATTCCTACTAGATCGGATGCCGTAAGATCACATCAAGATTCATGTCAAGCCTCTGAAGTCTGATCGAGAAGCATCTTCTCAGCATTATTTTGAATGCATAAATTCAATCAATCAATCAAAATCATCCCAAACATCAGTCTTAAAGCCAAAAAAAAATAAAAAAAGAGCTAATGACCCAATTAAAATCTACAACCTCGCTACCCTTGAGACCTAGGGCCTCATGGATCCATCATCATCAGCAAAAGATATTAAAATTGGCATAGCTCGGTTCTCCACCCCATGCCCTCAGCCAAGATAAGTGTCTTGGAGGCGAGAGGGACCAACTATCCACTCTATGCTTCCCTATGATAAAGCATGCTTTTAATTTAATCCCTTATAAATACATCCTATGGAGGTAAGGTAACATTCATCCTCACACCCTTCTCGAAAAAGAGGAGAGCTTTCCTCTGGCCTCTAACTCTATTATTCTAAAGGAGACATTGAGTTAGTTTTAGATCTTGTTCATCTTCAAGCCCAACCATTATCTTGAATGTTGGAAAATATTTCTAGGAGAAAATCTACGGTTAGGGATATTAAGCTCCCAATTTTATTGATCGTATGCAAAACACATATTGGGCTCAAAACCCATCTAACCAAAATTTATGGCATTCTTGTGACGAATAAAATTAGGTAGAGTCGTTTTAGATAGATTGGTCACATTAAAATGCTTTTTGTTGATGATATCCTTCTCGTTGATAAGACGAGAGGAAAAGCTCAAAAAAAAATTGAATTATGGATGTCTACCTTGGAGTCCAAAGGCATTCGTTTGAGAACTAAAACTGAATATATGGAATGTAATTTTAGTAGTTGTAGCTCTAGTGACATAAATGTAAATGATGTAACTATGGGTGATCAAATTATTAAAAGGTGTGACGTTTTAGATATCTCAGGTCTATCGTTCAAAGGAATGGTAATATTGATAGGGATGCTATTAGAGAATTCAAGTTGGTTGGTTGAAGTGGAGGAATGCTTCGGGCCTTTTATGTGATAGAAAAGTACTAAAGTTGGTTGGTTGAAGTGGAGGAATGCTTCGGGCCTTTTGTGTGATAGAAAAGTATCGCTTTTGGGTTGAAGTGGAGGAATGCTTCGGGCCTATTGTGTGATAGAAAAGTACTGCTTAGACTGAAATGAAAATTTTATAAATGATGGTGAGACTTGCAATGCTCTATAGCGTTGAATGTTGGTCTTTAAAAGAGAAGTATAAAACTAAGCTAAGTGTTGCCGATATGAGAATGATTAGGTGGATGAGTGGCATTACACTTAGAGACAAAATGCAAAATGATATGTTCGTGATAGGGTTGGTGTAACTCCAGTGACGGACAAAATTAGAGAGAGTTGTCTTATATGGTTTGATTACATTAAACGTTGATCATCTGATGATCCGATTAGAAGAGTGGATGTTTTAGATTTGACTTATGTTAAGAAATGAAAAAGTAGACCAAGGAAGACTTGGGCATATTGTATAAAAAATTATCTTAATTTATTAGAATTAAATGAAAATATGACACTAAATTGGACGCAATGAAGAAAAAGGAATCATGTAGTCGACCCCACTTAGTGGGATAAATGTTTTGTTGTTGTTGTTGTTATTCAATGTCTTACCCTCTCTTAAATATAACGATCTAACCAAGCAAATGAGATGGGTGAGGAGTAAGACTTGAGTTGGGCAATATCATATCTAAAAATCTAAAAATCGACCGACAATCTTCTCAAAAACTAGGTCTCCAATCAAACATTAAAAATTGACCCAAAAAGGGTGCCAAAAATTACCAAAAAAAATCAAGAGAGTATAACTAGTGATTCTCTATAATTATATTTTATATATTTTTGAGTCTCTCATTCTTATTGCAGCTTCGTTTCCAAGAAGTAAGAGACTCGAGGGCTTCATGTATCATAGAAAATATTGAAGCCCTCGCCAGGCCGAACGTATCATCATCGGAGTCACGCCAGCAATCTACTCTCACACTAGTCGGCCACCCTTGGCTGGCCACCCCCTACCAACTTGACAGCCACCCTTGGTCGGCCACCCACATCCAACTAGCCGGCCATTTTGGGCCAGCCGCCTACATCCAACCAGTCAGCAGCCACCCCCTTTCAATTAGCAGGCCACTCATGGTCAGCCACCTCCTATGACGGTCGGAAACCCTTGGCCAACCACTGAAATCTAACGAGCCCCGCTGACAAGAAAGTTCCAGAATAACATATATGAGCAAGAAAAAGATGAAAATAACCCGTATTATCCTCCATAAAGCATGGGTAAAGATGTAATATTGTATTCCCCTTTATATATTTTATAAATAGAGGAACCAAGGCATGTATTAAGGATCCTTGGGCTCTCCTCTCTCAACCCCTCATATAGGGAGAACTCTCCCCTTCCCCACTCTTATAATTACTTTTTTAGTGAAACGATAGGAAACAAAGAGCCCGAAACACCCCCCTTCGCTCCTACAAGGTAAATCTCTCTTTTTCTTTCTCTTTCCCTCAGCCCTTACACGTATTGTCTACGTCTTGGGCACGGTCTACATGACAAATATAATTTCAACCAGTGGTGCACTGATCGTGAATTGTGCCGCCAACAAGAAGAGCATACACCAAAGAAGAGAAAATCCTAAATAGAGAAACAAAAAAAATATTAAAAATGAAGAAGAAAGAAAAAATCATCCTTCACACTCAAAGCATCCAAAACCCGTCTATAAACTCGACTCGGAAAAAGCTCTAAAGATGGTTCCCTGCACATTAGCGACAAACTCCGTGAAGGGTACGATGCAGATCGCCCCAGTAGGGAGTCTTGACAGTTACCCCAATGAAGACAACGACAAGATCTGCCTAAGAACTGACGAATGGTGCGGCCCGGTCGAGGATCCAACCGAGTAAATGAGACGGGCGAGAAGACTTGAGTTGGGCGATATCATGTATAAAAATCTAAAAACCAACCAACGATCTTCTCAAATATCGGGTCTCCAATCAACACATCAAAAATTGACTCAAAAAGAGTGCAAAAAACTACACAAAAAAAAAACCAAGGGAGTGTAACTAGTGAATCTCCGAAATTATTTTTTTTTATTTTTAAATCTCTATTCTTATTGCAGCTTTACTTACAAGAAATAAGAAACTCCAGGGCTTCATGTATGACAGAAAATATCGGAGTCCTCGCCAGGCTGAACTTTGGCCAGCAATCTACTCCCCCACTAACCGACCAGCTACATCTAAGTGGTTGGCCACCTCGGTCGGCGACCCCCTTTCAAACGGCCGGCCACCACAAACAACTGGCTGACCACCTCATGGCCGGCCACGTCCTATGACCGGTCGGCCACCGAAATCCAACGAGTCCCGCCAACCGGAATGTTCCAGAACGATAGATTTGAGCGAGGAAAATATGAAAATTACTTGTACTGCCCTCCTTAAAGCAAGGGTAAAGATGTAATATTGTCTTTTCCCCTTTTTTATCTTCTATAAATAGAGGAACCAAGGCATTTATTAAGTATTATTGAGCCTCCTCTCTCAACCCCTCATGTCTCTCCCCTTCCCTCTTTTGAAATTACTTTTTTAAGTTAAATGAAAGGGCCAAAGAGCCTGAAAACACCCCTCTTCACCCTTACAGGACAAATCTCTCTCTTTCTTTCTCTCTCTCTTGGCCCTTATGCTTTATGCCTTTGGCACGGTCAAAAGGACAAATCTAATTTCAACTATGAAAAATCTTATAATACAAGCAGCCCTTCATCCTCATCTTCTAGTATCAGAAATATTTGATTGAACTTACTGACCTTCACATTTTCTTCCCCGATGGACATTAGTCCCACTTAATCTAATAAAAATTGTTTCAAAGGGTAGCAATGCGCAAAAACAATAATGAAAAAGGGTTTAAAAAACTTGGAAAACTCAACATAATACACCATTTATGTTATTTGACAAGATTAACCTATCGGTGTCCATGGCGCATAAAATAATAATTCTAATACAATTTAAAAGAGTATATCATCACATTTTCTAATACTCTATCATTTAAATATTGGAAGAGAATAATAAAGGACTTAAAAACAAATAAAAAATGCAGAAAATGCATAAAATTTTGATAATTAAATTATCAATTAAAAGCAATAGGATATTTTGCCATCATGTTTTCCTCTTGCGCCACCACACTTTCTTTTACACTGAACTTACTTACGACCTATCAGACACTCCTACAATATCACCTCACTAGCACCAACACCGCCATGCTCACACTACTAATAAAATTTGATTTTTATAACGAGCTAAGTCAGCAGAACTCAAATGAATAATTGATAACCGATTTGAAATTTGCCCATAATAATAATAATTGCAACATAATTTTGAGGTTGTTTTTACCCAAGAATGAAGGATAATTCATAATATTTGTATTTAGCCATTAAACCATCCTTTTGAATGTTGTACTTATATGCTCATTCTGCCCAGCAAGAACCGGATTCCACACGATTAACAATGTTCAAATGGAGACCAAATTGTAGACAGGATAAAGAGGGAGGGAAGAGTTATCCACTGATCTATCCATGGAGATTAATTGAGGCTATGTGAAGCTTCAGTTTCTCCATTGTACTCATCTTTCTTAGTGTGTCAATTTGCGTCCTCATATGCTTTAATTTTATTCAGTAGTAAAAAACATAATCCAACAATACTAGACATATTGCAGTTTGGGAGATGAAAAAAATTTATTAATCAAAGCAGAAGAAATAGTGAAACCAGGAGAGTGATACTCTCTTTTCAATTCACTTAAAAAGACGATCATGATTCAATTCTTTCCTACCCTGCATAACTCTTTAGTTTCGGAACTATAAATCCTTAAACTTATGCTTATAGGTTACCTTGAACTTTCAGGAAATTGCCAATTTCCATAGAATGGTTAACATTTCTTTCATGAAAAAAATAAACTTCAATAGGGTAAAGGGGAAAACTCTAAACCATAAGTTACATCATAAAAAAATACATAAAAAAGCATACTTTGCATGGCAAAGAAAATAAGAAACTAGTACCAGAGTTGTATCATAAGTCAAATAAAATGGCAACCAGAAAACCATAAATATGTAATTGAAGGGAAAAAAAAATGTAGTAAAGCTGGCGCCTTCATCGAATATACCTGCATTTGCAACCCTTCATTAGCATCACCCAATCTAGACACCACTTCTTTGATTGAACTCTGCAGGTAGGCATTGCATTTAAAATCTATTACTCAATTATCTTAATTACTAAACTCTTTTATAACGCATTAATAGCAAAGAAGAAAAGTTAGCACACACATTTGCCTTAGAGAAACTTTTAGCCGTCTCATTCATTTTAAAATATGTATAATAAAGACTAAACAAGCCGTAATAGTTTATTATACAGAGATCCATGTAAGAGTCAAGAATAGTCCTATTTCAGAAGTCAAATAAAGAAGAGTTGATTTTTCAAAAATACTCATAATGGTTCTTCTCCATTAGCTTAAGCTCATAATAGGCATCCACCTATCAGTTTATTCCGCACAACATGGCAGCCCAGTGTTCAAACTCCTAATAAATAGAATCATAGTTCATGATTCGGCTAGAATCAAGTGCTCCATATGTTTGTAGTTTACTGGGTTTTGACCACTTCTATCATAATTGAACAACCTTTGAGAGCAAAAAAATCATAGAGGCTCCACGTAGTTAAGTTTTTATTGCATGATATTTTATAAACTTGAGTGAGCTCTTAGTGCACGATGCTCGGTGGTGTTAAAAAACTACTATTTGAGGGGGAGTGATTGCTTGGTGCAAATATTTAATGGTATTGAAATGCTTCTATTTGTGAGGGGAGCAATGGCGAACGAGAAGAACCATCATATGGGGTATAGCCTGTTAAGATTCAAAGTTGAGAATAGTCACTCATCAAAAGTACTGCATTCCAAGGTATAGTGACCTTGCCCATTAGGTAAAAGAGAAACTTATAGAACTATCACATTTACGTACCAATTGAAGCTAGAATGGCTTTTCTAATCCAAATGTAAGAAACAAGTCAATGAATACAACGTGCCTAACCTCTTTCTGAATGCAAGAATCCACTTCATTTTGAAGCAATTTTATTCTTTCCTCCAATCTACCCTGCAAATTATTATAAAGCATCAATAGAGATATACAAATGGTCAAGTGTAGAGAAAATATAGCAATGCAAGGCCAAATACAAGATAAAATCCAATGGCATAGATTTCACGTGATGAATGATGAAAATGACCAGACACCAAAGAATAAAAAATCCATATATCAACTAATCATTAAACTCAACAAACTTATCCGTTTCTAACATGGAAAAAATAGAATCGGCAAATTATTGACATAATTCCAGAATGCCACTTTCTACAACCATATATTCTTTTCAACGCTCCAAAGCTTGATAAGTTCCTTGTATATAGAGTTAAAGCCTTGCCTTTATGCATCTCTATGGAGCTAATATCAATTCATTTTTTTTGGTTCAATTTTTAAAATAATTTACTATATTTCACATTACGCTCTTCCAATTTTTGTTTAGCTTCTCATTTAGTAATTTCTCAAGAAAATATTTTCATCTTCCTTGAGGATATGTCCTCACCACCGACTAAGTTTCTAGTTTCATCGCCTTCATTGTATCTAACTTGAACAAATCTTTAGATCTCTTATTTGTAATCTTAATTATTACATAAAACTTAACTTCTCATCCCTTAGAGACAAACCTATCATAAAAGTTATAAAAAATTATAGCTTATGTTTTATTCACTATCCTCTTTGTAAGATTTCTAACTTATAACCATTGTAAGCCACATTAATATTTAATTTGTGCCGCCGTTTAAACCACACAGTATTCAATCATTTGAAAATAACATAAAAAAGTAAATTCAAGTAAGCTATAGGAATTTAGAGTAACTCTTTCAAGAAATATTGCATCATTTAAAAAGAATGGTACCAAAATCCATGAGAAACATAACCTGTTTATTTGAACATGTAATAAAGATAATGCAAAATTTGCATAATAGGTGCCTCACCGTCAACAATGCATTTTTACTGTGTAGATCATCTATTTTTTCCTCTAATATAGNTATTGACAACAAATTTTCATAGAACATAGACCTTTCTATTTTATTATATTAGCGCTTGCGTTATATCTATATATATATATATATATATATATATATATATATATATATATATCTGTTTTGTAAGGGACAACATTAAACTCAAAGAACTATCCTATTTATGTGCCAATGCAGCTAAAATGACTTTCTTATTCAAATGTAAGAAAATTTTTAATGAATATAACATGTCTCACCTCCTTCTGAATGCACGAGTTTAGTTCATGTTGAAGGAATTTAATTCTTTCCTCCAAGCTACCCTGCAATTCTTATAAAGCTTCAGAATATACAATTGGTCAAGTGAAGAGAAAATCCAGCAATGTAAGACCAAATACAAAAGAATAAAAATAAATAAATAAATTTAGCGACAGAGATTACACAAGATAAATAGTGAAAATGATCAGACACCAAATCATAAGAAAAAATGCATATCAAAATATATTATACTGTCCATAAATTAAACTCAAACTATGCATATATAACATGGAAAAAATAGAATTGACAAGTTCTTAATAAAAAAATTGCTAACCACCTCCTTCTGTAACCATATGTTCTTTTCAACTCTAAGTATGTTTATTTCTTCTTGCAAGTCAAACTGCAGGGCAAATATATGATATAATAATAATCCATGCTGATGATTACTCTTCATCAGAATAAATATCTATTTCAGCTATAATATTTCAATCTTGATAAAAAAATATTTTTAAAAAAAAGAGGAAGTCATAGAACAAGTTTGACTTTGATTTTTTTTTTTTTGCTTCAAGGAAAGTGCTTGTGAAAACAATATCCCTACCTTGACATAACCAAAATTCTGACTGCCAAAGTCAAAGCTACCATTTTTGGATCATGTTTATCTTCTATTTTCTATTGTGTGTTTTTCTTTTATTTTGTGCATATTTTAATTTGAAACAAAATATATTTGTAATGCTGAAAACAATTAATTTATTTTTAAGAACATTCAAGACATAAAAATTATTTTGAGTGTTTTCAAAAATAAGTTGATTTGCTTTTAAAAATAAAAAATAAAAATAAATGAAAAACACACCAAAAAAACATACTTTTAAATATTAAAACAAAAACATAAACAAAATTGATCCCAAACAAGCCCTAAACCTAGTAGGTTTTTTACACATACTTTTACTTCATATAAGAGGTTTCATGCGAAAGTAATATGAGCAATAGATGCTAGAAATGATCAGATTTGCTCGAAATGGAAGTGGAAGATAAGCCTAAAGGTACTGCATATGCTGGCAAAGGATTTAATCCATAACTACATTCTTTCAGGTAAAGTTACTTGCCGCACAATTCTTATGTATTTACACATCTAACACCCAAATTTTGATATTTACATTTATAGCACTGTGGAGTTAAGACATATGCCTGAAAAGACAATTTAACTATTTAAAAGTTAGTAATAGTGATATTTTTGTTGTGATGCCAAAGATTTAAGTGCCATGCAGATAAATATGAAAGTTTAGGTGTTAGATATGGATAAATATATAAGAACTGTGTAAATGCCCTGCTTTTATCTGTACTGCATGGTTTGAAGTTTTACAATGAGAAATGGGCATGATCTACATTGATGCATCAAATATTAATTATCTATTTTAGGCTAAAATCTTACACATTTTGCCTCAAGGTTTTTGCGTTTCTCCTGATCCACATCTGATTCTGAAACTCCAACAATTGGACTGTCTGCATTACATGAAGCCTCGCTGTAATGGTTCAGCACTGGGGCAGCATTACGATGATCATCTGGCAGAACTTCTGCGTTGGATAAAGAGTCATCCGATTTGGTTTGATTAACATCTGCAATGAATATGGAACCACTGACGTTGCTATGGTTTCCTTTCTTCTTCTTCCCTTTCTTCTTTTTTCCATCCATCTACTCCGGTCGCAAGTTTAGAAACTTGGAGAATCTCTACACTTCCTCTGCCTGAAACAAGGGATATGTCTATCCGATCAATGGGAGAGTTGCAGAAAGAAACAGAAACGACTGAGAGGACTGAGATCTATTAATAAGATCTAGAAAAACAAAATTTGCAGCAAAACAAGAATCACCGGCTCAATACAAAAATCGGATGCCAGGAATCGCAGACGATGCAAAGATTTGATCATTTACATTCCTATTGATAAAAATAGCTACATGGCGATCATTTTCGCCTGACATGCTCGTAAGCTATCCTACGAACATCAAGTGTAGCATTGAGCGAATAAAATTCTAGATGATTATGGCAAAGTCGTGTACACGGCAATGAGCAGTGTGATAGATGTCGAGCGCAGATAAGGACCAGGGAAAAGGCTTACCATGAACGGGAATCTTCAGATCTAAGATCAATGCCTGCGAGATGACGGACAGACCATTTGAAAAGGCAAGCAGGCTAAGAAACAGAAAGCCTAGGGGAATTACATCCATAGCACTAAAAAAAATGTATTTATAAAACTAACAGCCTCTTTCATCCAATTTTTTTATTCTCACTCAAATATCAAAATTTCGTGCTAAAAGCGTAATATAT